>MU271591.1:0-25137 GCA_021432655.1 Atractiella rhizophila
ACTGGTGAGAAGCCTTCCTCAAATATTTGGAATATTCCTGAAGTGTGATCTGAACCACGAACCTTTGACTGCTTCAAGCCCCGGTTAACCCCACAACTAGCCGTCTCACACCGTCTCAGCCGTCTTCAAAAGAGGTTGGTGATTAAGGACGGCAGGGTGCCGTCCACCAATCCCGTCCGTCGCCTGGAAAGGAAGTGCCAACGGTGGCGGGACGGGTGGCTGAAAAAGCCGTCCGCCCCGCACCGTCAGCCGTCTCAACGGTGACGTTGAACAGCCCTATTCCAATATTTAATGGGTTCAGGCATTCGAGAGGCCCATCGCCTCTTCGTTCGAATTTGATTGCGTGTTGAAAGGCATCGAACGAGGAATTCATAAGGAAGGATGCCTGCCAGTGATTTCGAAGAGAGGGAGGAGGACCACATCGTCCTCATCTTGGGAGATTCAGACGACGAGAACAAGCAAGAAGAAGAGCTTGTTGATGATGTAGCAAACATGGAGAGTGGGAGCTCCGAGGGGGAAGGTCTGTTGTACAACTCCCATGTTTGCTACTTTGCTAAATAGGTTTCTCGCAACCGCAGAGGAGTCTGAAGATTCGTCAGATAAAGCAGATGATGCGCTAGATGAAATCGTCAATGCAGCCTGGAACGAGATGAAGCGTGAGCAAGAGAAAGAGAGAGAGAAAGCGCGGCTTGAACTGGGTTCGATTGACGTGGAGAAGATTCCGGAATACCTGACTGGCATGCTTCCCTCCTCCCAGGATGGCGAAGATATGCATATCAAGGTACGTCGTTCTGGAATATATCATTACTGTTTCTTTACATCAGACTATTGCACAGTGCTACCAGAAAATCGAAGCTGCGATCGAGGAGGACCCAAAGGGATCATATCTGCAGCTCGCAGTCTGCTTGCCTCCCATCTTGAAGGATCTCCACGAATCGAGAAACGAAGTCTACCGTGGCTCCATTTATGGGCTAGCGTGCCAGCTCCTGCGTTCGAACGAAGTCGGAGTCGCAACCAAGAACTCCTTCTTTGATGAGAACGTGCAAACACTCATTCGCGCTCTGAAGGATGGCGGAATCTCGGAGCGCAACGACATTGGATGGGCATTGGAGGCGATGCTGAATAGTGAAGCAACGGAAACGGAGGAAGGCGAGGACGAAGATGAAGCGGAACGGAAACGGAAGACTAGTTCAACGAAAGCAAGGGAAGCGACTCTGGCTAAGCATTTCAAGGCGCAACTTTCTTCCGTGGCCTCTCTCAGCGAGCAGGAGAAGATCTCAATTCTCGAATTTTGGGAGCTGTCAGTCTTATTCGGGTGGACTTCGGTAGACAATGTCTTCATCTCCAGCGGTGCCTTCGACTTCCTTCTGATGCTCATGGCAGACGATGCCTCTCGTGGCCATCCTCAGATTCAGGTCGCGATTATCAGCTTGATCGCCCATCTTTCCGACCACGACCTGTTTCTCGAGCACGACGCCATCGATAAAGATCCCGAGCCTAAAATCGTTCTGTTCTACATCTCCACTCAAATCTTCATGTCTACGTCAAACCCTGAAGTACTTGCTAAGGCTATCGGATTTTTCTTCAGTAAAAATGAAGAGCTTTACATGAAAGGGGCAATAATGACCGGGGATGGCATCGTGAAGAAACTGCTCAAGTGCATTGGTTCCACGGAGAAAACGATTCAAAGTGCAGGCTTGGAATGGGTCATAGGCAGCTTTTCGGATGGGAAGGAGGGTTGCGACGCATGCACAACAGCCTGTAAAGAGATCTTCAATGAAGCAACCAGGGATGATGTCTTTCAAGTCATCAAAGGAGTAAAGGACAGCTTTGTTGATTTGAGGAGATACACTTGCGAGGCTGGACTGTGGAACTACGTGGTTCAAGCGAAGGATGAAAACCTGCTGGTTCGTTTTGCCTGGATCCCAACCTAATCGTTAAGATGTGGTAATACAGGGACTGATGGTCGAGTTTATGGAGATTGAACAAATTGCAGGCTACTATCTTCTTCAAGATAAAAGTTCTTTGCTTCAACTCCTCTCTACTCTAGAGGCCAGCCCAACACCAACACTGTTCTCTATCTTCAGCAACCTCTTCGATTCATACTCCCCGTCCAAAAACCCAGCTGGGGAAGATATCGAGAACTCGCCTCAGCGATCGGAAGTTGTCTCTCTTCTCTCTGATGACTTCCATCTGTCCAAACTGCTGCCGTATCTTCAGCACGAGGACAGGAAGCTTGCCGGTGCTTGCGCGTCTCTTTTTGCTCAGCTGGTCAGTGGCGAGGATGGATCTGAGAGCTGGGGCTACGATGAACATGATCCCGATTCCATCCTCCCTCCTTGCCCGACGAAGCAGAAGCTACTCGACTCCTCCCCTACCTTCCTCTCATCTGCGCTTCAGCTTCTTCGTCACGAAGATTCGCGAGCAGGTGGCCTATCTTTACTCTGCAGGCTGGCGTGGGGGTTTAAAAATGGGCAAGAGGCATTACGACATGCATTCAGCGTGTTGCTCGAGAAAGGGGAACACGACGTGTATTTCTGGGAATCACTGTATGGAGAATATGAAGGTCATCACGCTGGAAGGCAGAAGAGACGGGTTGCTCAGGCAGCGGTAGATGCTGGCGCCGTTGATATTGTCTTCAAGCTTCTGCGATCTCAGTTGGAGAAAGAAGATGATTTGAAGGCTGATAAAGCTATTCTAGAGGGGGTGCGTTGCCTCCTCGCAGCTGATGGAGTGGACACAGAGGTTGGAAGGAAGAGTCCGGATATCGCGACCATGATCTGTCGCATCGTTAGGACGAGGGAGCTTGAGGCGCTCAAGGTTTGCATGTACATGTTTCGTCTCCTCGAAGTCGAAGAAGAGAACGGTGGGCAGGCTTGGATTCTATCATGGGCGGAGCATGGGATCGGGGATGAGGGAATGGTTCGAGATCTCGTCTTCATGCTCGAACTGCATCCGTACGACTGGGACAAGGAAAAGAAGGAATATCCTCCTGAGCCGGAGGTGTGGAAAGATGACCCATCCGGTGAAAGTCAGGCGTACAAGGAGGCTTCAGAGGCATTTTTGAAGAAGGCCGAGGCTTGGGACACTCGCGCCGAAGAAGAAAGGAACCTTTGTCAATCGTCTGTCCCTTTGCTTGGATTTGAAAGCGTGACTAATTGAGCTGCTAGACATGCGGACACTGTCGTCGAAATCCTCCGTCTGATTCTCCCCGCCATCCAAACGGCCCAACCGCTGCTCTCCCCCCTCCTCAAGCTCTCTTTACAACTCTCCGATAGTTCAAGCGTGCTTAAAGTCCTCGTTTCCCTCGTGAATCATGTTTCGTCCGACTTATCTACCACAGTCTCCTCTCTCCTACCTCTCCTGACCTCCCACACCAGTGCTTTCGATACGATTGCTTCAGCGAGCCCGCAGCTTGCGTTAGGACTTTGTCAAGGCGGCGCCGCGAGGTTACTATTAGACATACTGTCAGCCTCGGACGAGTTAGACGTGTCAACTCTTTCTTCCTTTGGCGTTCTACTCGCAAAATGTCCTGAAGAAGCACTCCGAACTTCTTTACGCTCCGACTTCTTCAAAGAAGATCGTACCGTCAGTCAGGCAGCCAAGGCGGTGAAGGGAGAAGACATATGGGACGCATCTCGAGTGGCTGAGGCACTCTTCGACCTTGCAAAAGGATCAGAGGAAGCGATAGCGTGCCTTGCCAACGAAAGTAAAGGTCTTTTGGACGCGTTGTTTGTGCTATTCAGGAACGAGGATGCCCCAGTTACCTCCTTTGTCCCTCTACTCGGAATATTGGCTTGTCATACGGCTTCAGGGCGAGATAAATTGCAGAAGCGCCTGGAAGAAGCGTTTGTTTCAGTCTCCCAAAGGAATAAGAAGAAGAAGAGTCTGTCCCTCCTCCAGCTGCTTGAGCGGACACGCGTTCTCGCCCTCGTTTCTAGCTCCACTCGAAAGGTCCTGTTGGAGGGTGGCACCGTACAATTGGCTATCAAAGGACTTGAGGGGAAGGATGCTTATGCATGGAAAGAAAGTGCACGTTTTCTCAAGGCGATGGGGCAATATGCGAATGAAGAAGGATTCATTGCCGCCCTGGTTCCGTCCTTCGAAATCGTAGCTAGTAGGCTTGTCAACAAGAACGCGCCGCTCGATGACCTCGCGCAGTTCATCTCTACCGTCCCACAGTCATTTGCGGCGAAATTGAAAGCTTCAAACGTACTTAACGCCCTCCTCCAGGGAGCAATGACCGACTTTTCAAGCCACTATAACGATGTCATGACTTTGTTTCCTATCATCGCAAGATTCTGCGATGACGGTGAGGAAGGTGAAGGGTTTGCTGCAGTCGCGGAGGGAGTAAAGAAGTACCTGGACGAAGAAGATTCGGCAACCGACGAGCGGAAACCATACGATTATACCTGGGGAGCAAGAAGGATAACAGAGCAAGGCGGAAATGGAGCAAGAACCATGGTGGCGGCTGGTGCTGTTGAATACGCCATCAAGCTCCTGAAGAGCGAAAACTTAGATGTATGAGTTCTCTGTACTCTCATGAAGTCTTTCTGACTCAGTTATGCTCAGTTCGTCCTCAGAGCGGCCAGGCTCCTCGCAGTCCTTATCGTCAAACTACCTTCAACATCGGAATCGATTCGAGTCCTTTCCGTACAAGGTGGAGCGGTTACACGGTTGAAGGAGGTTATCGATGGTGGGAAGGTGGATGAAGAAACTTCGAAGGTTCTAAACGAAGTTAAAATGGTTGTCGAAGGTCAAACGGAAGATTTTGTGTGCGACTGATGAGATAGTGTGTTTTGGTATTATGTGAGTTTTCAATATCTGAATTCGAGCTAGTCACAGAATTAACCGGATTCAGTTGAATATTGGATGACAATTGAGCTTTAGCGACCGGGTGGATAGAAGTTATTGTTGGCATTGTGCAAGTTGTCAGGATTCAGGAATATTTTCTTCCACATCAAACGCTCCTTTGTGCATGCTTCAGATCGCTTGGGCGACGTCGCGAATCCATGAACAATCGCTCCTGAGTTCCGTCAGCAAGGTTTTGAGCCTGACGGAACAAAAAGCAGTGGGTGATCAACACAGCCCTGAAAAAATTCCCTGTTTAGGCATGGTTTTGGTTGTTTCCTTGTCTGCATCAATTAGTGAAGAATAAAATAAGGTTTAAATCTCGTCCAGCTGCTGACGACGCGACGCCCTGATCTTCGCCACGCCACCAGTTCAACGATTCCGCAGATACACCATGCCCATCAACCTTCGCCTAAGGTATGCCTCTTTGCGTCCATCTTCAGCTTACTGAAGCCTTACCTCGACAGATCAGCACAGGGTACCTTCACGCTCAAATTGGACGATGACGCCACCCTTTCAGCTCTCCAGGAGGAGATATCGACACAAGCAAAAGTACCAATTACAGAACAAGAGCGTAATACCTTCTTTTCCACGTAATCCTCATCGACAGTGGCTGAATGGGGTACACAGTGAGAATCGGATTCCCTCCGAAACCGATCGAGAACGCGAGCCCAGATTCCAAGCTCAAAGACCTTGGCATCAAGAGCGGAGAGTCCATCAATCTGTCTTCCAAAGAGCCATCAAGCTCCCTTTCATCCTCTCCATCTCCGCCTCCTCCAAAACAAGTCCCACCGTTCCGAGCTCAGCCTTTGTCCAAATCCTCCTCTTCAACTTCCTCCTCAGGGATCACAGGCGGGAAACGCGCTAGCCCACCTGTTTCGAATGAGTCGAACAAGCGCACAAAGTTTGAGGAGAAGGCGGGAGGGAAGGGGAAGAACATTGCTTCATCTGTCCCTGTTGAAGGTGGACATCTTGTCCTCCGAGTGGTGCCTGACGACAATTCTTGTCTCTTCTCAGCGCTGGGAATCATCCTGGCGAATGGGGCTGCAGATGCGCCGAAACGACTACGGCAAGGTACGTTAGTCCCCTTCGGATCCTGCGATGGAGGGACGTAGCTAACGGAGTTGGTAGTCGTGGTTGATCATATCAAGGAGGACCCGTTTACTTACAGCGAAGCTATGCTTGGACAATCTCCCGAATCGTACATCAAGGCGATATCCTCTCCTCAGACATGGGGCGGGGCGATCGAGCTATCCATCATCTCCAAACACTATCGCGTTCGCTTGGCAACACTAGACGTCGGGACTGGTACCCTAATCACATTTGGAGAAGACGAGCCGACATTTCAAGAGATCGGGATCTTGGTCTACTCCGGTTCGTCTTATTCCAGTTTCCATGAGAAACAGCATTGATTTCTGTACACAGGAATCCACTACGACGCCGTCACGCTCTCTCCCATCCCTCCGCCGTCAACACCTCCGAAACCGACCTATCCACCGGAAGACATGGGGTTCGACACCACACAATTCTCGCTGGGCGATTTTGAAATCTTCTACCTTCCCCGTCTCCAATCCCAGATGCTTTCCGATCTCCGATCGAAGCGGTATTGGACTGACACCTCCACTTTCAGTCTCAAGTGCGAACGGTGCGGTATAGGCTTGGTAGGGGAGAAGGAGGCTAGACAACATGCTAAGGAGACTGGACACACGGATTTTGGAGAGTACGAATGAATATTGGAATACAGTCAACGGATACCTTAGATAGAACAATGTTGATACCCTCAGGAATAGAATAGACCAGTTCACGATGCTCCTTACAATTCAGGTCGCTCATCTCATGAAACAGTTCATTTCTTTGTAGGTAACCCTGTGAGAGAGAGAGAGAGAAAGGAATCATGCCACAGAATCCACCACGGACGTCCTCTGCATCAACCCCAGAGAATGACCTGCGTCCCGTCCCCTCTCCGTATTCCTCCTCTGGAGCATCGGCGCTTCCATCACAGCCGGCTTCGCTTGCGGAGGGAGGGGACGCTCGACGTCTGCAGAGGACGTGGAGGGACGAGACCACAGCTTGATCTGACCAGCGCGTGAGAGGGTGAGGAGGAAGTTTTGGTGGAAGAAGAGGGAGACGAGGAGGTCGTTCGAGATTTGTTTTACCTGTCATCCATGCCACAAAAATTCGGCCAGTCATCCATCACATCAACCCTGCTCTGAGTGACGTGTAGCGCGGGAGGGAGGAGAAAGACGTACGAGTGTAGGGAGAAGGGTGTTGGTGGTGTCACGCCGAAGGGAAGGATGGTATGTCGGTTCCTTAGCTTCGTGATGATGATGGAGGGGAAGATGAGTGGTCGATTCCGTCGTCCGCCTCCTCGTCAAAGTGAGACTGAGAGTCGAATGTCCAGAATACCGTCTGGAGACCGCATGATGCTTCATTCCCCAAATCGCCCGGAACATATCAATGCAACCGTCAAACCAGTCCGAGGGAGGGAACAAATGAATGGGTAGACATGGAAAGGGAAGGATTCACTCACCTGCAATTTTGGTCTCTGAAGAGCCGCATTGTTGAGATCCCAAAAGATGACCTTACAATCCTCACTGACGCTCGCGAACCTCAGCGTCCTCTCGTCCTCATCACACCTATAAGGATCGAAAGCGATGGCGGTGACGAAGGAGGAGTGTCCAGGACAACGGGCGACGAGTCGTTGTTCGGAAGGCGCGTAGATCGTGAGGAGGTCGTCTTGGCCTCCAGTCTGCGTTATGTTTTAGAACAAAGTCGTTGCAGATTTGGGTGAGTGGAGATGGATGAGCGTGAGGAGATGGACGAACTACTTACAACGAGGAAACGGCCGGACGGTGACCAACAGACGGTGGTGAGGCCTCCGAAATACGAGGCATACGAATCCAAGAGCCTTGACGATGGAGGGATCGTATCAGCTTCGGGTGTGTGTCAAGAGAAAGGAGAGAAGAGAGAGACGACCGACTTTTCCGTCGCGATATCAAATATCCTAAGACACCCATCCTCGCCCACAGTCGCCAACCTATGTCTATCGGGTGCGAAAGCCGCATTCAAGATCGGCTTCTTCGAGATCTTCCAATGGCTCAACGGGTTACATTTCATGGCCAACAAGATCTGTTTCTTATCCGCCGCCTGCGCTCCCATCCTCGTCACGATCGGTTCCCTGACTCCCTCCTCATCCGACGTCCCTCCCACCTGGACCGCCGAATGGATCGCCGTCGGTTTTGGAGAGAGAGAGATCGCGGTCGGGGAGGTGGAGGAGGGCGAAAAGGTCGTGGTGTCGTCCCGATCTTTGTCCCAGATGAGGAGCGTGCCGTCCATGTGGGTGCTGAGGAAGTGGTTGTCTGTTCCCGGGAGCCAGTGGAGGGAAGTGATGGGCGAGGAGGTTATCATTCCTCCCTTGTTCAGACGCGTGTATTTGGATATCATCGGATCTGTACCGATACCATTCTTGTTTTAGTGTTCGGTCCGTATGAGCAGTGAGGGTGGAGGGGAAGCACGCACCCATCCAGAGGATATCGCCGGTTTGGAAACCGATGAGCAGGTCGATTCGCTCAGATGAAGACGTGTGGGCGTTGATAGACAGCGCCGTGGGATACGTCGAGAACTGGAACTTTGCGAGCTGGTCCTGCATTCCAATCCATCCCAGTCAACTCAACTTCTAAAACAAAATGAAAACAAGGGACGGAAAGAAAGGAGGGGAAGGAGAAGAATAGCACCTTTGATTTTCCACCCAACTCGACCCAAATCACGGTTCTCTCCTTGGTGTAAAATCCAAAGAGGACCTCTCTCCCCTCCCCTCCCTCTCCCTGCCACCCCTTGATGGTAGCATGCTGGACCGGGAGTCCATCCGAGCTCCTGATAAAAGTCGAATTCGTGCCCTTGAACCCATTCTTCGGTCTGCTAGAGTGCGCAAATCCCGATGGGGAGGGCTGTGGGGACGGAAAAGGGTTAGAAAAGGAGATGGGAACAGTGGCCGGCGTAGACATCGATCCGACCGTCCTTCTTCTCCCCGAAGAAGGAGCGGAGGGAGGGAGGAGGGATGTGTCCTCGGACACCGTGACGGAAGTGGGAGCTGGACTCCCAGCGCCCGTGCCAGGGGTACCGATGCTCGATCCTGCGTTGGAGCCGCCGCCGCCGATGCTCATGCTCGGTGCGGACGGCGTCGTCGTCGTCGTGTTGGTGTTGCTGTTGATGGTGCCGGGGGTGCTGGGGCTGGGGCTGGTACCGGTGGCGAGGGAGGGCTCACGGGAACGCAGACCGCCGCCGAGGATGCGGGAGGCGGAGGAGGGCGGGGCGCTCTTGAATTTGACGACGAGCGTGGTGAGCTTGGTGTAGTGGGACGGCGTGATTGGGTCGGCAGTGACACTGTTGCCCTCTGTGAGCCTGCTTCTTTCATAGATAGTAGATAATGGAGAGAACAGGATAGACGGCAGAGGGCAGAAGAGATCGAGGGATAGGGATTAGGGTATAGGGGAGATGAAGGAGTAGTAATAAAGGTGGACGAGGTGGAAGGAGACAGAAGTGGAGAAAGGAGATGGAAGGAGATAGAGCGCACTTGAAGTCCTGGGAGAGTACATAGTCGCCTTCTAGCGTCGAAATCTTCTGCGGCGTCTCTGCAGCCATCTTGTCGCTCCAGCTGGACTTGTACTCACTGTCGGGATGCTCCGAAGCCGCCTCCTCTGCACCCAATTTGATATTTCCAAAGTTTAATTTTGACAACATAACAAAGTAAGCAGAAGGAATAAAGCAAAAGTAGGAATAAAACAAGGGAGGAAGTAATACAATGTCAGACGGAACCACAGGGCTCAAAGTGGACCTTGTATGTCTCCCTTCTCTACCTCGACCTGCTGCCTTCGTAAGCTCAAGCTGGCAATTCTGTAGCTCCCAGGCTGGGACCCCGACTTGACCGCCTGCACATTCTCGATCGAGAACGAGGACCACACGCTGGGAAACGTTCTCCGGTGGATGATAATGCAAGAGTATGTCCTTCCTTCTCTCTTCTCTCCTTGCATCAATTTACTCTCTTCTGTCGTGTCCAAGTCCCGACGTCGAGTTCTGCGGGTACTCCGCTCCCCATCCTTCTGAACCCAAGATCCATCTCCGAATACAGACTCTGCGTTAGTCCCCCCCTTCTTATTTCTTCCGTATCGCTTATTTTTTTGGAAATGCTAATGTGAGTCGGTTGGATGGAACAGATGGGAAAAGCTGTACGGTGGTAATGAGGACCGCTTTGGAAGAGCTGGAAAAGATCTTTTCATCGTTAGGACAAAAATATGAGGATGCGTTGAGCCAGTATTCGGGGCGGATGGATACCGATTGATTTCTTCCTTCTTTTTCCGCCCTTTTAGTCCATTAGATATTCGTGTTGTTGCATGATTTATACCCACCTTACTTTCGTCACTACAGCCAGTGTATCAGGAACCTTATCCTGAGGTCAACTGTAAAATGAAGTAATGATGAAAATTTGATTGCGCACAGATTATGGAGTGTAAGTATTGTAGGGTGACCGGTTTCTTCAGTCGTTGCGTCTTAGAGAGTACTACATACTGTTAGCAACTTGAAGGGAATTGAAGGAAAAGAAAGTAGTCCTGAGCTGCGCTAGAATAAGCTGACATACTCGGGAAGACAAACTGATCGAATAGCAGCTGCAACGACGAAACTACCAAAGCCAGAGATCGCGATGATGGCTTCCGAAGAGGATCTAACACTAGGACAGCTACTCGACAAGGCACTAGATGGTGCAGAGACCGTCTTATCCGCCGAGCTGCCTAATGATGGTCAGACGCAGGTTTGTCCCACCACCATCATCCTACCATCCATTTCCTATCCCGTCTAACGTGACCGTCCATTCATATTCATTATAGAGTCTGCTGCATCTCACCCTCTCCCACCTCGACCTCGCCCAGTCGCTCATCGACCACCTCTCGCTGCTGTCTCCGAATGAGACTCTGGAGGACATCAACACTGCCGACCTGCGGTGTTTGCTCGTTGACGGATTGAGGGGTGAATTGGAGACGTTGGCGCGGTGTAGGGGGACGGAAGAGAGGAAGGTGTGGCTAACAAGGGCTCAGGTGCGTTCCTCAATCCAATTTATTCTGTGCCAATAAAAGATGAGGTGTTGAGGGCTGATGGGATGTGGATGAAAGAAAGACGCATTTGAGGGCGTTCAAAACCCAAGTCGATCAATACGAAGTTGTGCCGAAGAAGGAGAGGGAGATTTGGGCACCGGAGAATTTGAAGGCTTCTGATATGGGACGGAAGAGGGAGATGAAGATTTCGCGGTTCAAGAAGGAGAAAGAGCTCAAGGGCAAGCTTGAGGTTCATATTTGTCTCTTCTCCCCATCCCTCTCCAACTAAGCGTTAACCGATCAAACGATGACAGGAGCTCAAGTCTCACCGACAGAAGATCGGAGCGGGAGAAGGGGAATATGACGACGAACACTCCCGACCTCTCTTCATCTCCCTCATCACCTTCCACTACCTGCGCGCCTTATCCGAACTCGACAGCATATCCGCCGAGCTCGACATCCTAAAAGACGCCATCCCCACCTCCGAGGCCTCCGCTTCCTCCCCATCCTCCTCCAAAGACGATGATTCGCGTGCTAAGAAGAGGGAGGGGGGAAGCGAAGTGAGCTGGCGCCTCGACCCTCCCCTTCGACGAGCTGAAGACGGTCGGCTCCTATCGGACGATGGAAAGGTCCTGAGACCATTCGTCATCCTCCCATCGAAATCCTCAGCCTCTGCCACTCGCCTCCGATTGCAGCAAGAGGTCTTTCAGCCGTCGCATAATTTGCCCACGATGACCATTGACGAGTTTTTGGAGTCGGAGTATGCGATGGGAAACGTCCTTCAGGGCGGTGGACCGAAGAATTCGAAGGAGGTGGAGGAGGAGAGGGCGAAGGTGAGAGCGGAGGGTGAGGATGATACTCTGGAGGGCTATGAGAAGGAGGAGGAGGCCTTGAGGGAGAAAAGGGAGTGGGATGAGTATACGGATGTTCATAGGAGGGGGGAGGGGAATAGACTTGGAAGGAGTTGAAGAACCAGGTTTTGAGTTTGATTTTGACGCGAGGAAGACCAAAACAGTTGGATGTAATACATGATGGAAATATATAAATGCACTTTTCACATTCTGAATACTCCAAAATTTCCCTTCCCGTGTGGACTGCTCTTCGGATCCCATCCTCTCAGCGAAACTGCCAATCCCAAACCCAAAGCCGCACGGGTATCTTGAGGTCTGAGAATCTACTCAGGGTATAGGTGAATGGCAAACAGGGAAAGGGACAGAAATGCGTACCCCATCGTCCCACAACCTCGCGCTCGCATACAGCGGCAAAGTCTGAGCCTCAATCTTTGCCTTCAAGCTCGACCGCTTCTCCGGATCCTTCGACACGCTCATCATCACCTGCTGCAGGGCGTCGGGTGACATCACTCCGATCCTAGCAGAGGGCCACGTCCACAAGAACCGTGGTTCGTACCTGCGTCCCGATAAGAATGGAGCAGTGAGCGAAGGGGTCATGGATGAAGGTGAGAGGATGCGCACGCCCGTCCAGCCATTGCGTAGGTTCCCGCACCAAATGACCCGCCGACTATGACTGTGAGTTTTGGCACGTTAGTGGCAGCGACTGCTCGGACAAGCTTCGCTCCATCCTTTGCGATACCCTGGGGAGCAGGTCAATTGTGAACGGAATGGACAAGAGCGTTACGAAGGACTTGCCCCTGATTCGGCGGACTTCCCGACCATAAATCCAGCAATGTTTACGAGAAAAACTAAAGGTATGGACCGCTGTTCACATAGTTCAATGAAGTGCGTTCCTTTGAGTGAGGATTTGGAAAAGAGGATGCCATTGTTTGCAAGCTGTCAGGTAACTCGTCAAGTCTCGGACTCCTCTGAAAGGAAGAGCAGACGTACAATTCCAACGGGATAGCCATGGATGTGAGCTGTAGGTCATGAAACATTGCCTGAGTTGGGATGGGAAAACAAATGGACATGGAGAAACGGACCAAAACCAGTGACGAGTGTATCTCCATATTCCTTCTTGAATTCCTCGAACCGACTGCCATCAACCAGCCTGGCGATGATCTCTCTCATCTCGAATCTCTCCTTGCCCTCCTGTGGCACGATGCCATCCAGTTCCTCCTTCGCGAAAAGCGGTTCCTCCACCGCTTTCGACGGCGTCGAGATCGACGTCAGCGGCAGCGATCGCTCGTAACTCAAGGTCGAGACCACGCTCCGCACCCTCTCAATGGCCTCCATGTCACTATCCACCAACCAATCCGTCACCCCGCTCTCGCGTGAATGCATATCTCCTCCTCCTAGAGTTTCGGAGTCGACCACCTCCCCTGTTGCAGCCTTGACGAGCGGCGGCCCAGCAAGAAAGATGGTCCCTTGGTTTCGGACGATGATGTTCTCATCCGCCATCGCCTAAGCAAAGAGGCTTAGCGAGCACTTTTGGGAGGAGTATAACCAGCATACGGGTACATAAGCTCCGCCTGCCTGTCAGATGACGGTCAGTTCTACTCTCTCGTCTACTTCTCAAGGCAGGACTTACAACAGAGATACCAAAGACCGCAGATATTTGCCTTTCAAAGTTCTCAATGTCATGCTTGTAGAGCCAAAGGGGAGCTCACGGTATTCCAGCAGCGGACATCCTTGCCATGTTATAAAATATACGACCGAAGTGCTCCTTATCTTCACCATCGTCAGTATTGATAATGAACCGGAAGAGTAGAGGACGCACCAGGGAACACCTCCGCCTGGTAAGGCAGTGCAGCTCCTCCAGACTCCACTGCACGACAACCCGAGTGATTTAAACAAACGGACGGAAGAAGCGGATGGTAGGAGGGGACAAACCAAGATAGATGCAGGGTAACTTATTTTGTGCTGCGATCTCCTGAGCTCTTAATTGCTTCTTGACTGTCATGGGGTGATATGAGCCGCCTTTTACTGTCGCCTGTTCAGAGCAAGTTAGAACATTTAGAGAGCCAGCAAAGACGAACGTCGTTGACAATGATCATGCACTCAGTTCTAGATAGCATCAATATGTAGATGCTACGGATCATTGAAATCTCACCCGCTCACACGTCCTGTGCAAGGAAAATCAGTTGAAGATCCCAGGGTGAGAAGTGGGCAGAAGCGTACCTATTCCAGTTATGATGCCAGCAGCAGGTACCTCGTCATCGTACATCCCATGCGCGGCGAACTGGGACAGCTCCAAAAACGGAGAGAAAGGGTCAAGGAGACGTTCCAACCTACGAGTTGGAGGGCACGCGAATCAGCTTACTACAGTTGTGAACGCTGGGTGGGAAAGGCAGACCTGGTCCGAGGCAACAGTTTGCCGGCCTCCAAATGCTTCGTCCGCGCTTTCTCGCTTCCCCCTGGCTTCACTCGATTCTCGAAAAGCTCATCAATCTGGGAGACGAGCGAGCGCATGTACTTTTGGTTCGAGTGGTATGTAGACGAGGTCACATCGAGCTAATCGACCACACATATACGCGCTGCAGTCAGCCAAATAATAAAGAAATAGTATGACTGTACGTTGGATTTTAGGATGGAGAAGTGCCGGAGACCACTGGCG
Organism: Atractiella rhizophila; assembly: GCA_021432655.1. Taxonomy (NCBI): domain Eukaryota; kingdom Fungi; phylum Basidiomycota; class Atractiellomycetes; order Atractiellales; family Hoehnelomycetaceae; genus Atractiella; species Atractiella rhizophila. The sequence continues at coordinate 14,445 of MU271591.1, forward strand.
GTTGAGAGTTGCGTTTTTGGCGTTTTCGAGAGGAGGGAAGTGGTAGCACGACGCATCATGATTCTTCTCGTCGGAATAGCTTTCTATCACAGGATATGGACCTCTCTTGTCAGTCTCTGTGAGATGTGATGTAAACAGGGTAAACCGTAGCAGCCGTGTAGTCTGCTGGTTTTTGTGATGTTGACCACTTGAGCGGAAGCGGGATGCCGCGGAGCCGTAATCTGTATGATCGTCTGAGGGGAAGCAAACAGCTTCGGGTTGTAGAATTGAACAAGTACATTGGAATGGACCCTTAGAAGAACTTCTTCTCTTCCAGTGCAAGATGAGTAAATGAGTAGTCCACGCAAATTGCAAGGTGTGTTGTCAAAACTAAAGCTACTACACTTGAGATGCTTTTTCTTCCTTCGTACAATTCACCTCGCTCGAATAGAAGGATGTACGTTTTCGCACAATCCTTTGATACATTGTCTTTATAGGCCATAGCAGAGAAGAAAGGACATGATGGTCAACGACCACGTTATTTGCCTTATTCTCTCAAAATGTTGAATTTCACCAATATATTGACGCTGTTCTGCTTCTCTAACAATCTGGTGCACAACTTGTAACTAGAGGGGCTAGCTAAGAAATTCCCTTAACTCACTGCCTGAGATATCTGGCACCGCTGAAGGAAAAAGTAAATGCATGAGGAATCACAACCCCAGCTCTTCTTTGCAGACCAATATTGTCCACATAATATTCTGAGGCTTCCTAGTCAGACGGTATACGACGGCCTCTTCCCCTTGCAATCCGACCTGGCCTTTCTTCCTTCCCCGCTTTTGCGTCGAGTGTTTATGCTAGAACAAATCCGTGCTGGACACTTCCTTTGATAGTACATGCGCAACGAGAAGGTGAACTGATGAACGTCGAAAGCGGGACGCTAATGTTGAGGGAGAGGTCAGAGACAGTATTTATTCGGGGACAGAACAAGATGAAGGAACTATCCTCGTCAGACTGAGGAACGTTCCCGGCTATTGGAAGGAGTAGATCCCAGGGAATGTATTCGGATGAGGCGGAAAGCACCAAAGAGTGGAAGGTGTGTAGGAGTGTGTTGCGTTGAAGTCACTCGTACATGGCTATGAGGAAACATACAAATAGTTGGTCAAGCCTGCTCTATCTACGTACAGACGTCATGTCCAAATTCTCAGGGGCAACATCCTCTCCTCTCCAGCTTCGGGCAACCCTCATCCTCATCATCCCGATTGCAAGATGCACAACCGCACATCTGGTGCGTCAAAGCGTTGTCACAGGCATCCTCTCGGCCCTCGCAGTCACACCATGACCTTACCCATAACGGTACTGGCGCGGTGTCTTCAGCGAGACGATGGGAGCGATCGAGGGGGACATCGGCTATGGACGTTTTGTTTGGCTTGATAGGTGGAAGACGGAGATCTTCGCTGGGCGCAATGCGGATATGTGTGAGTGTCCCTTCTTAGAACGCGCCAGATGGCTTCCTCATACTTTGTCCACCCTTCCTTCCAGAGAACCATCTTCACGGACGGACCTGCGATGTGTTGATTTTGGTCCAGCGACGAATTGGCGAAGTTCTGTCTAACCACGTATTTCGAATTCCTGCAAGAACACATATGTACACACTTGGAACGGAAGATGAAGGCATGGAAGATGAAAAAATTTGTTGGAATGGTTCGATTTCCTCTCTGGCAGCAATCGGCATGGCAGGATGTGAACAGAACAAAAAACGCCGGATCAGCTGAGATGGGTCGAGTCTGTGCTTCCATTCGAGAACAACGATGGCATCGAAGAGTCGGGATGGAAGCTAACTAGACATTGATAAAAGTTGGGATTTGGCTGAAGGAAGTTGAGCGGGAACAATGGTTCCTCAGATCTGGACTTACGATTTAGGTTTCGAAGACGCGATAAGGAAATAAACGTTGGTTTTGTGGTTCTTAGAATTGATCGAACATCCAGAACGCGCGCTATTTACTCCGCCGCGAGCACTTGAGCAGCCGCGTGAATGAGAGCAGGTTATGAACGCCCCTTCAACGCTGTGCGTCTCCAGCGATTCCACGTTCAAGCCTGGCGGATCCATTGTCAACGTTCCCTGTTCGGTTTCCTACACACGTATTTAAGCGTGCTTCCTGATTTTCCTGGCTCTAACTCAGACTCTGGCATATAAACTGATCTCCCCTTCAGCTGAAAAATCTTTGTCTCTGCGAGATACACGAGCAGGGTCAAGCAGTAGTAAACATTACATTCCTTCAGTTAGCTGCAATGACGCCAGCTCGATCACCATGTTTCCAGAATATCCACTTGCCAGACCCTCAGACGTCCCTTCACCCTTTGGATAGCTCGAAATCTCCTGCGAGTTCTAGCACTTTTATGTCGTTCCTCGCGAGATCGCTGGGCTCGAAGAAGCGGAAGGAGAAGAAGGTGCAACTTGAGGTGCAAAAAGAGAAGGAGAGGGTGGTTGCGTTTGAGAAAGAGCAGACAAATGCGCCGCGGTGGTCCCAGTCGAGCCAAGGGCATCCAGGGAGCCAAATGACCTATGGGGGTCTAGGCAGGGATCAGTGGAATCATGGGAATCACGGGAATCACGGGAACCAGGGAAAACAAGTGCCTCGACCCAGTCATCGGCGCACCCCGTCCGTGCCAATTGTTCCTCCAAGGACCTCGAGTACCCGCCGACCTTCCACCGCTCCTCAGCAGGGTGAACGTCCTCCTTTCCTTCAGCGACATACCGCTCATCCGGTTCTCAACCCTAACCTGCGAGACACCCCTAAGGTCCCTCCAACACCAACTCTCCCAACACGTTACGCCAAAGTCCCCCCCACTCCGACTCTACCAGCAACATATATCAACGTCCTTCCGAGTCCTGCTCCTCCAACAGCATACGTCAACGTCCCTCCGTCCCCTCGTCAATCTCCAGCGAAAGCAAATGGAATCGCGGCCTGGGCACACAACGTCGCTTCTTCTTCTCGTAGGCATTCACGCAAGATGTTGTAGCATGCAGGCTGACATTCTGAGACAGGCAATAACTTCATCGACGTCGATTCGGATTCAGAAGACGACCTCGATTTCCTATCTGCCTGCTCCTCCCTCCGCACAAGTGTCCCAAGTCGAGGACCGGGCGAAGAGGATGAAGCTGCCTCGGACGCCAGGAGGGTCAAGCTGTTCGTAGCCGTGATGAGGGTCGTTGAAGGGGAGAGAGGCTACTACGAAGATCTGTGCGCTCTCTCTGAGGTAAACTTTCCCTCGCTCTTCGCCTTCGCTAGTCTCTAAGAAAAGGATGTCATAGGTTTACTTCAAGAATTTAGGAAGGAGCGGAATGCTCAATCATGACCAACTCTGGGTCGTGACGAGGAACATCGAAGAGTTGGTCCTCTTCCAATCACGCCTCGTCGATTCCCTCCTACTCATCAGGACGCGCTTGGACAACACGTGGAATGACTTTGACAGTCGGGAGAGGGAACTTTCGAATGCGGTCTCGCTCATCTCAAAGCTCTTCATCTCTCAAGTTCGTCCCCCCATTCCTCGGTCTGAAAGCTGGCGGCTGATGCTGTGGGCATAGGAAATGAACTTCCAAGTCTACCGCGACTTCTGCGCCATGCATTTCGCCTCCTCCTCAATACTTCGTTCCCTCGAAGGCACCTCGAACTGGATGCAGTTCGAAATTTCGTGCGGAAAACAGATCCGGATGCATTTCCCTCAGTCCTCCCTCGCTTCCTTACGCCTCGAAGACTATGCGATCAAGCCAGTGCAGAAGATCTGTCGTTACGGCCTAGTCTTCGATCAGCTCCTCAAATACTCTTCTCCAAGAGACCTGCCCCTGATTTCTCAGGCGACTGAGACGATGAGACGGGTAGCGATGAAGGTCAACGTGGGGATGGCGTCTCCAGTTCCGCCAAATGTGAACATCATGGATGGTAGGGAGAAGGAGGAGAAGGGAGGATCATCTCCATCCCGTTGGCCCAGTCGAAGGACACTCAAGGTCTCCCAGAACTCGTCCGCTGCTCCTCCAATGCCCTCACCTTCTGCTCTCAATAAAAGGTTCAGCTTCAAGGGAATGACACCACTCTCGACCCCTAACTCGCTCAAACCTTCCCCGCCCCTCCCCACCCTCCCTGCCAGACCATCAACTGGGATAAGGGCCAACACCACCTCGACCTTCCTCCCACTTGGGGAACCAACGAAGCAAAAAACCAAGATTGGGTTCGGAAGACGTCCACGGACTGCAGGCTGAACCATGTCAGAGAAAAGGAGTCTTTGGGTCTCTCTCTGTATTTCTATCTCGCAACAAAAGCATTCCATAGATATCTCCTCTTCGGTTCATTCGATACCTTCGCTTAATTCATTCATGTTCATTTCATGCTCGCATCTCAATCATCAATCGCCAAAAAAATTCTGTTGTGTTTTTAGGTTCAAAGTTCAAAAATTCTCTGAGGGCATTTGGATGTTTTGGGTTCTACATTGATATCCGTTCCTTCTTTTTACCATCTTTTACTATTCTAATTGACATTGAGCATGTCCAATAGGCGAAAATAAAGAATCAAGCGAAATGGTTTCAGGGGCGTCAAATAACCTTTGCGAAAAAAACTGCAATAAATGATTTAGACAACTATGCGTTTGCCTCCTCGCGGTTCAAGATACGCTGTATATTTGAATATTGAATCATGAACAGAAACGATTATGGAATTAATACAGCCAATGTGGAACGAAACAATCCATATCTGCCCAAAGAGTTTCTAGTTTGTCTTATCTGATTGATTTACTATGCCCATGATAGAACGCCGAACACTGGCACAAGGAGACGGTGCAGCCAAGGAAAGGAGAACATGCTGGAGGTAGGTTGAGCATGAAGCTCCAGTCTCTACACTGCCAGAGACTGACTCCTTTGTGTTATTGCATCACAGGAAGTGAATCAGCAGCAACGCATTCTGCGTGGGAACGCGGTCCTGATGGTGTAACACATAATGGAGACACCGAGAGACATGACGGAGAACTCTTGGAAATGAAATGACACTGAAACGCGTTAGGGATGGCGACTCGGATGTCGGTTTGGTCCGAGATGTAACTGAAAGGATACAGACTGAGACCTGGTCGGCTTGCGCTTGATCAATCGTTGCCAGAGAGAGGAGAGTTCGAAGCATGTCAGAATCTTGGAAGTATTTCATGCCATCCCACGATCAGGTCCAAGCGTTAAGGGACGTCGAAGCTGACTTGCATTCCGTCGCCAGGTCACTGGAAATGTTTCCACAAAATTATTAATATTGTAAGGTGTTATCCTGAGAGAAGACTACTGCTGGCGAGCCATCGCGAGCGGAAACTCGACAAATTGATTAAGCTGCTGGGAACTGCGAATCAGATTGAGCGCAGGACTTAGAGATGGACGCTCGACTGCTCCCGCCTAGCCCGTCGCGCTGACGCGGATACCCTGCGTCAGCCAAACCCAAGCAGCTCTAAGACTTAACGCGTCCCAAGATATACAAGGGGGACACTTTGAACTCCAGGAACAAACGTTACATCAAGAACATCACCAGTGCTCAACGTTTAACAGTCGAGAACGCTAAGCCCACCTGGTGTATGAGTTTGGACATACCGTATTCAATATTTGATAACTGGGCAACAGCGCCGCCACACCAGACCAATTGCCCTCGCTCTGTTACGCCATGGATGCAAATTACGAGCTAGGGAGTCGAGAGCTCTTGGCTCTTATATCACGCAAGCCAACATCTCCCCACTCCCCACGTAGGTCTCTGTCGCGTAGCGTGACCTCATTATAAAATGATATCTTCGTAGGGAGCGTATCGCTGCGTGGCTTTGAAGGGGTCACAAAGTGTGCGCACCGTAAATATTTAAATATTCCCTCGGTGCCAATAATCCCTTTTCATAAAATTTCACCCCTCAGCGGCTCAGCGCTCAGCTTTCGCCTCATTAGACCGCAGATGCCTCACACTTCAAACAACTTGGAGGCGGGTTGGTCGCCAAACCTCTCAGCGTCCAGTGCTCTCACTGAAGAATCGATGACGCGATTGGCATTGGCACGTTCGAGGCGTATTGAGTGCCAATGAATATCGAGAAATCCTTGACTGACACCATTGAAATAACAATGAATCGCAAGCCAAGACAGAGTCACGTGTTTGTTGAATACACTTTGGACGTTGAAACTGTTTGTCACTGCCTCCCATTGCCTCCATCGCCCAACCAGAAGCAACTTGGCCTTCCCCTTTAAACCACATCTCCTCTATCACTCCCGCTCTCAACTTTTCCTCCAGTAATACTCTTGTTATTGTTATTCCTCAATTCAGCATTGCTATTCAATGACATCATTAGAGGCTAAGGGTACTACAGAAGAAGGGGGTCAAAGTCAGGGTGAAGTGGGAGTGGAAAAGGAAAGGTCTTTATCACATCCCCCGCTGCGTCCACCACAGTCGCAGACGTCACTATCTTCCACCTCCCGCCCACCGCTGCCCATCCTCGTCATCCCCCAATCTTCTCTCTCTGTCCCTCCGCGCCTACGTCAGCCACAGCCACAGGAGGAAGAGGAGTCTGCCGAATTCGCCTCATCGCCTGCCGAGCTATCTCCGCCAGCCTCAGAGTCCAAGTTCCTCTCTCCTTCCCCTATCCCCTCCCTCACACTCACGGAGAGTTATGGCCCGCCTTCGCCCACAGCTAGCACGCTCAGTGAGGACTCTAAGAGCACCGTCTTTCACCCTACCACTTCCTTAGCGCTGCGAGGGAACGAGGTGGAGAAGAAGTCGCACGGGCGGAAGCTGAGCGTGAACACGTTGGGGAGTGTAGGCGAGACGGAGGAGGAGGATGTGGAGCGGTTGGAGGAGGGGAGGAAGGGCGAGAGGGAGGGAGACGGAGATCGGTTGGACGAGAAGGAGCAGAGGAGGGAGAACACTACAAGCCCTTCTGCTTTCACAATTAGCTCAAGCGCTCCATCTTCAACTTCCCGTCTCTCCCGAGTACCTCTCATTGGACGCTTCTTCACTCCAAAAGACGAAGACGGGATTCCGCTACCCGCCACGAGCGGTAAGGGAGGCTCGTCCTCATCCTCAGACGAGAACGGGGAAGGAGACGGAGAGGGGAAGAAGAAGAAGAAGAAAGAGAAAGAAGTTCCAGACAAAGCGGAGCTGATCGCCGACCCGTCAGACGAGGGAATGGCGCCGTTCTCCCCCTCTGTCAAACCCTCCCTTCTGAACGCGCTCGTGGATCCAAAAAGCTTCGAAAACCTCGAGGCTTTAGGTAGAACGGATGGTCTGTTGGCTTCGTTAGGCGTCGTCGACGGTCAAGGACTGGATGTAGCTTTCGAAGCAACGTTGCAGAGGAGCGCGACGAGGATGTCTGGGCTGTCTGTTGATAAGAAGGAGAAGGAGAAGGAGAAGGAGAAAATAGAGAAGAAGAAGGAGGTGAGCGAAAAGGCCCCATCCGGAGTTGTCGCTGGTGCTTTTGGTGGTGGCGGTGGAGGAGAAGGTGGCAAGTACCCGGTGACGAGAGCGACCTATGACGATCGACGGAGGGTGTTTGGAGAGAATCGGATACCGAGCAAGAAGACTAAGACACTACTTGAACTCATGTGGATGGCTTTCACCGATAAAGTCCTCGTACGTCCTACCTATGTCTGCCAAGTGAAATTATCTGATTCGCCAACTAGATCCTCCTCTCGGTGGCAGCTGTCGTCTCCCTCGCTCTGGGACTCTATCAAGACCTCGGCACGCCGCCAGATAGATACTTTGGTCCAGGTTGCGACCCTGAAGTCGGATGTAAACGTATGTCCTCCCTCTCTCAAAAAAAAAAAAAGACGAGAAGGAGCAGAGGAGGGAGAACACTACAAGCCCTTCTGCTTTCACAACTAGCTCAAGCGCTCCATCTTCAACTTCCCGTCTCTCCCGAGTACCTCTGATTGGACGATTCTTCACTCCAAAAGACGAAGACGGTATTCCGCTACCCGCCACGAGCGGCAAGGGAGGCTCCTCCTCATCCTCAGACGAGAACGCGGAAGGAGATGGAGATGGGAAGAAGAAGAAGAAGAAAGAGAAAGAAGTTCCAGACAAAGCCGAATTGATCGCCGACCCGTCAGACGAGGGAATGGCGCCGTTCTCCCCCTCTGTCAAACCCTCCCTTCTGAACGCCCTTGTGGATCCGAAAAGCTTCGAAAACCTCGAAGCTTTAGGTAGAACTGATGGTCTGTTGGCTTCGTTGGGAGTGGTGGATGGCCAAGGACTGGATGTAGCTTTCGAAGCAACGTTGCAGAGAAGCGCTACGAGGATGTCTGGGCTGTCTGTTGATAAGAAGGAGAAGGAGAAGGAGAAAGAGAAAATAGAGAAGAAGAAGGAGGTGAGCGAAAAGGCCCCATCCGGAGCCGTTGCTGGTGCTTTTGGTGGTGGCGGTGGAGGAGAAGGTGGCAAGTATCCGGTGACGAGAGCGACCTATGATGATCGACGGAGGGTGTTTGGAGAGAATCGGATACCGAGCAAGAAGACTAAGACGCTACTTGAACTCATGTGGATGGCTTTCACCGATAAAGTCCTCGTACGTCCTACCTATGTCTGCCAAGTGAAATTATCTGATTCGCCAGCTAGATCCTGCTCTCGGTGGCAGCTGTCGTCTCCCTCGCTCTGGGACTCTATCAAGACCTCGGGACGCCGCCAGATAGATACTTTGGTCCAGGTTGCGACCCTGAAGTCGGATGTAAACGTATGTCCTCCGTCTCTCGCTTCGTATTTCGTTGACCTGTTTGGGGAACGTAGAACCTCAAGTGGATTGGGTTGAGGGTCTCGCTATCATGATTGCCATACTCATCGTCGTCGTACGTCCCCTCCTGCCCATCCTAGAAAATGAGGAAGGGATATTGAAGGATGAACTGTAAAGGTTGTGGGTTCCGTGAACGACTATCAGAAGGAACGACAATTCCAAAAATTGAACAGCATCAAAGAGGCACGCTTCGTAAAGGTCATTCGACAGGGAGGACAAGAGCAACAGATCAGCGTGTACGACGTCGTCGTGGGTGACATTCTCCTCCTCGAACCCGGAGAAATCATCCCAGTCGACGGAGTCTTCCTCTCCGGCCACAATGTCAAGTGCGACGAGAGCGGAGCGACGGGCGAACCGGATTTGATCAAGAAGTGCACGTATGAGGAGGCGATGAAGAAACAAGAGGCTGGAAAACTCGGAGCGCATGAGGATTGCTTCCTCTTGAGCGGAAGTAAGGTCGCGGAGGGATATGGGAGGTATCTTTGTATAGCCGTTGGCACTAGGAGCTTCAATGGGAGGATCATGATGTGTTAGTTCACCCTTTCCACCACCCCTCAATGCAGCTCGACTGAACTGACATCTGTGGATTGTCAGCCCTCCAAAGACCTGCAGAGACGACCCCGCTCCAGAACAAGCTCAACCACCTCGCTCAGACTATCGCTAAACTCGGATCGGCGGCAGGAGGCCTCCTCTTCTTCGTCCTCATGATCCGCTTCTTCATCCAACTCGGCACACACTCCGATCGGTTAGTCTCTCTTCCTCCCCTTTACACTACTATGCCATGTACTGATGGAGGATGGATGTGTAGGTCTGCCGATGACAAGGCCCAAAATTTCATTCAGATCCTCATCATCGCAGTCACCGTCATCGTCGTCGCAGTCCCCGAAGGACTTCCGCTCGCCGTTACTCTCTCTCTCGCTTTCGCCACTCGGAGAATGACAAAGATGAACCTGTTAGTCAGAGTCTTGGGTTCATGTGAGACCATGGGACATTGCACCGTCACCTGCACTGATAAGACTGGTATGTTCTCCCCCCTTTTCATTTCTTTAGATGAAATTGTTGACTCTTCTGTGTGGTTAGGTACCTTGACACAGAACAAGATGATGGTCGTCGCCGGCTCCGTGGGAGTGCACCTCAAGTTTGCAGATAACTTGGAAGAGACAAGGAGGACGAACGCGAACGACGACGTTGACATCGACCCTGAGAATCCACCATCACGCGCTTCCTCCTCCTATGATGAGGCCATCACGCCTGTCACTCCACGGGTGGGACGCAAAGATTTCTCGATCGACCTCAAGGATTTGGATTCGCGCTTGTCACCCGCCCTCAAGTCGCTCATCAACGAGAGCATCGCCATCAATTCCACCGCTTTCGAGGGAGAGGACGAGAGGACGGGAGAGATGACTTTCATTGGGTCGAAGACTGAGGTGGCTTTGCTCACTATGGCCAGGAACTTGGGGTGGCCGAAGTATAAGGAGGTGAGGGAGAAGGCGGAGATCGTGCAGATGATTCCCTTCAGCTCGGAACGGAAGTGTATGGGCGTCGTGGTCAAGTTGCCGGATGGAAAACACCGTCTGTATCTCAAGGGAGCTTCCGAAGTCCTCGCCAAACTCTGTCTCCGACATGTCCACGTCGACGAGCTGCCCGATGTGTCGACGACCAACATTTCGGACATCAGGCTGATCGCGTTGAACGATGAGACGAGGGGAAACATCAACCGGACCATCATTTACTACGCCAACCAATCGTTGAGGACCATCGCGCTCTGTTATAGGGACTTGCCCCAGTGGCCCATCGGATCCGCGAAAGCCAGAGAGGCGAATGGAGGCGAAGTCCCGTTCTCGGAACTCGTCAGGGACCTCACTCTCATTGGTATCACCGCTATCGAGGACCCGCTTAGACCTGGAGTGACGGAGGCAGTGGCTATCTGTCAGAAGGC
>MU271591.1:27396-41132 GCA_021432655.1 Atractiella rhizophila
CATAGCATAGATTTCGTGGTCGAAATGGGTATGATCTCGGTTGCATCAAGGACTTTGTCTGTGAATGAAGTTTGGTCCTCTTAATCTCTGCAGATTCCAGTCTAAGCCTATCAAGGCCTTGCCCATCACCAAAAGAGAAAATTGGGCATCGAACACAATATGCTTTCTTCAACGATGACATGTATTAGTGATTGATTGTTTTGGGTATTTATTGTGTATAAACCCCTTCACACTCTACGATCTTACCTCCTGCCTCCTGAATCCTGTCCTGCCCTTCCGTTCCCTACCTACTTCAGACCGATCGAGATCTCCTTCATGTCCACGCTCCTTCGACCATAATTGCATAGATCCCGCTGGTAATGTTTAGTTTCATGTCTATAATACACGACTACCAAAGAAGAGAATATTACTTGTTCTGTGCGACCGTATCTGACGCTACCGCTCTTCTTCACCTCCAAGGAGGAACCTGACAGCACTTCATTTCGCACATTAAGTGGGTGGGACTTGTTGAACGGTGTTGCAGATGCGATGAAAACTTGTAAACCACAACCTCTTGAGCTTTCGTTCCAACGATGAACAATGCACGAAAACCAACTTTGAATGAGTCTAAGACGGTCGTTCCATTAGAACTAAACAGATAAATAACGTGTCATCAATCATCCATGGTCTCCATCCCAATCCGTCAAGGTCATAAAAACATCCAACATTGGGTATACGTATGGGCCACTTGTCATCAGGCCACCCTCTCGAGCGCACTCTTGGCCCAATGAAGCATCGAGTTCGTATTCGACTGGCTCGCGCTCGCACTGGACAAAGGACGGATGGGAGAAGCGTTCTCGACGAGTACGAGGTCCGATTCGTCCTCTCCGTCGCTTTCAGCAGCAACCGCCTTCTTCAGAGGCGACATAGGACGTTTGACTGGCGAGGCGCCAGAGATGGATTTAGAAATCGGCCGTCCTTTGGGTACCGTCGCTCTTTTCGAGGGGGAAGACGGTCTCGAGGTCGATGAGGGTGTGGGGAAAGATTTGGACGCGGTCGTCTTCTTCGTTGCGCTCGCGACGGAAAGGGAAGATGATGGGGTTGCGGGACGTGAACGATGGGGAGGGTTGGGAGAGGGAGCTCGAGAAACGATGGGTGAGGAAGAGGAGCGGGATACACGCTTCTTTGTTGGTTGAGCGCCTTGTTGACGCCCAACAGGTGTATTAGACCGCGAGATTGGGTCCTTTCCGTTCCCATTCGGTTTCAGGACCTTCCTGAGTGGTGCAGTTGTGTTGGAAGTGGAGGAGAGCAGGTCCATCTCACCATCGCTCAAATCGTCCCTGAACAAAAGACTCCCTCTCCTCCTCATCGATGGTCGATCCTCCCCATCCCCATCTTCAGACGTCGAAGCAGCGGATGAGTTTCCGAAAGCGTGAGGAGCGACTGAATCAGGATCTGGGAAGTGAGATAGACGAGAAGAAGGTCTCGAGAGGGAGATGGCAGGTACAGGTCTTGCCAACGGTTGAGGGAGCATAGTAAGGTCCTCCGTCGAGTCTCCAGCGATGTCAAGATCAGGCAACCAAAGGCCTCCGACGCGTCTTTGAGCTTCTTGCTCCTCCAACAAATCCGGACTAAGGACCTTAGTTCCCTGTCCCCCTCCCACCGTCCCTCCACCACCTTTCGATTCCACCGCCTCCCTCCCCCTCCTCAACATCGCCTCCACGACGGCAACGATCGTCCTGAACTTTTCGTCCTCCTTCATTAGCTCCGTCAGGTTCGGTTCCTTCTCCCCCTTCTCCCCGCTCGAGTCTTCCTCGTCCCCATCGAACTCGGATGCGCTGCCTTCTGATGGAGGGAACGGAACTTGAGTCGGGTCCACCTCTCCGTCGCGCAGACGACGTCGTAGTTCGCGGATCTCGGATTGTTGTTTGCGCTTGGAACGTTCGAGGGCGGCATTGATGGCCATCAAAGAAGTGTTTGAGATTTCGAGGTCCAGAATCTTTGCACCAAAGCCAACGAGGAGCTCGTTAGTTGCGGTAGGCAGGAGGAGGAATAGCGATGGTTTGTCAAGCGGAAGATGAGGAAGACGAACCTTCCTATTCCCTCTCTCCATCTCCACCTCCTCCAATCCTCTTCTCCTCCTACCTGCACCTGCACAAACTTTACAAATCTCCCAGTGTCCATCTTCCTCTCCTCCCTCCTCTTCTTCGCTCAACAACATCCCACTGATGCTCTTCGACCTCGCCAATCCTCCATTATGTCCCGAAGCTCCTGCCGCATGACGCTCTGGAGAGACCGCTCTCCGTAGCCCATTCGATTTTGGAGAGCCAGAGGATGTAGCTTCCGAGTGAGAACGCGAATGCCGGATTGTTTGCTGTGGCGGTGGATGTGGATGGCGTAACGGTGGGGTGTCAACTGTTGGCATAGGAAGGGCGGGAGGCGCATAGGGGTAGTATTTGGATGTTGGTGGGGATCCGACGCGAGCGGTCATCGTTGAGGAAGTGATGGAGGCGGACGGGAGGAGAGGAGAGGACGAGATGGAGTAGTGAGCGTTCACTTTTGAAGATGCCATGGAGACCGACGATGTCGTGGACGCACCAGAGGTGGAACGGGCCGAGGACAAGGCGCTCATTCCGCCCATTGGAGAAGCGGAGAGAGAATGAAAGCCTCCGCCAAAATCGTGCGCCAAGGGAGTTGCACGACCCGTGACAGGTGCCGACGAGCTCCTATCGTCCTCTGGCAGATCATAGAGAGCGGGATGTGGGAGAGACAGGTGATGCGCTCCAAAGTTGGAGCTGGGAGAACCTGGAGACTTAGGCTCTGAGGTCGTGTATGAAGAACCGGTGGATCTTGAAGAGACGAGCGAGCGGGAAGGCGAGGAAGAACGCACGTTGCTCCGACTCCCACTTCCGCTCCCGAGTGCACTCCCAACCGCTGACGACGAAGAAATGACATTACTGCTTCCAGACCCGGTGAAATTGGCGACCTTGGCCTTGACCGTTCCTAGCTTGGGCTTGGACGCAGACGGCGACAAATGGCTCCTGTCCGCGAGTGATAGCGCAGAGGTGCCCGCGGTCGGAGAGGAGAGGAAGGCGTTGGGGTCTACTTTGGCTTTGAGTGGACGGGAGGCGGTGGTGCTGCTGGAGAAGGTGGCAGCGGCTGGGGAGGAAATGGAGGGCACGGAGGCACGCGAGATTTCTATTCTGCCGGTGACTTTGCGTCTGGGAGGGTCCATGCTGTGTGTTATAGGGGACTGAGAGGTGTTATATGCCTGGTCTGCCCCTGATCGGTACCCCTGACACAATCGTCGTTAGTGCTCCCTTGTGTAGTTCGATATTAACAATGCCACAACACTTCAATCCCACTCGATCTACTGCACCAGTTCGATCACGATTGGGGTGCATTGACGCTGGCTGTTGTCTTCATGAAGGAACTCTTATAACGCATATTGGATTTACCTCTCATATGTGTAGTGGCCCTGCAGCCCAAAGGTGCGAAATTCCCACGAATAATGGCACCATGCTCAACGCATAACATTTAACAAATTCAGAGCTGTTCTTCGACGTTCTCATTCCTCAAGCGTTACCAGTTCCGTATGACCTTTTTTGTTTGGTCGGACTCGTTAGTTACGCTGCACAGTCGCCGTTAAGGGTGGAAGAAGCAGGAAGTGTCGTGCACTTCCGGAAGGTCCTCATGCGAGTATGGGCTACTTTTCGAGTCAGGGAGCTCTAAAAAAGGCCTAGGTCTCATGGCAGTGGGGAAACAAGTCCTCGAGATCTTCCTCTCTCGCTTTCTTGCTTCAAGAGAACTCTTTTTTTGCGTGAAGGAAGGACCGCCAATTGTCGTGTCGCTCTTTGTAGCTTCTCTTGTATATCACTCTGGAGGCGACCTTTAAGTTGTTGTGAAAGACGTCAATGTCTCCTTCACACGCAATCTCACAGCTCAGATCGTCTCCAACGCGTGAGAGTCCTGACTTGGAGAATGTTGAGGAGCTGCCCAAACATGCAAACGTAAAACGCGTCGAGCAGAGCAAAACGTCTCAAGATGGAGAAGAGGAAGACGATAAAGAGGAAAGTCCTCTAACAGATCCCATTTATGACCGCCTCTCCGTTCGAAGAAAGAGGCTCATCGTGTTTGTCGTGGGATACTGTGGAATGCTAGCTCGTCAGCTCACCTCCTCCTTCCCTTTGCGTTAATTAATCGAGCGAGATGCAGCATTCGCGTCCACTTCTTTCCTTCCTTCCATTCCACAAATGTCAAAAGACCTCAACGCGTCTCCAGAGGTCATAAATTACACCGTCGCCATTTTTCTCGTTACGATTGCACTGGCTCCACTAGGATGGACAGCATGGGGACAACTCTGTCAGTCTTTCCTCCTCCAAAATATCTAGCGAGCTAAAAGCGATGTCGACAGACGGTCGCTTGCCAATCTACCTCTTCTCCCTCCCTCTCTGCGTTCTAGGATCGCTCGGTGTCGCATTATGCGATTCCATCGCCTCACTGATCATAACCCGCATCATTCAAGGCGTCGGTTCCTCGTCCATCCATTCCATCGGCCTCGGCACCATAGGAGATATCTATCGACCTACAGAGCGCGGACGCGCTGTAGGTCTCTTCTATATGGGTGCCCTCCTCGGACCCGCTCTCGCTCCTGTCATTGCTGGAGTCTTGACGGTGCAGGATGGAGGGTGGAGGAATGTACAATGGTTTATTTGTGGCGCTACCGCTCTAGGTGTGATCTTGGTCGCAGTGTGTATACCTGAGACTGCACATTGGAAGGTGAAGAGAAAGATAGCGAGGGAGACGGAGGAGGAGAAAGGTGCAAGAAAGGTCGCGAAGGGAGGGTGGTGGTATGCTTTTTGGGAGGTCGAAACGAGCGATGGGAGGAGGGGGTTCGTATGGACGAATCCTTTTCGACCTCTACGTTTGCTTCGCTATCCCAACATCCTCTTCATCGTTCGTGTTTCTCCTTCCACTATTTTTTTCCGAAAATTAATAGAGGCAAACACAGAGCCTGAATTCCTCAGTAATTTTCTTCGCAAACTACACCATCCTCGTTCCTCTCACATACACCGTCGGCCCACGTTTCTCCATCACCAGTCCTGCCATTCTCGGTCTCTTCTACCTCTGCTCCGGCCTGGGAAGCATAATAGGATCCCGACTGTCAGGGATCCAATCAGATTGGGTGATTAAGCGCTCCATCCACAAACGAGGAGGCAAGTTCGTGCCCGAAGACAGGCTCTATTCGACCCTACCTGGAGGAGCATTGCTTTTTCCTGGAAGTGTACTCGCCTATGGATTCGTTGTACAGACTGGAGCGGGAGGCATCCCCGCTACCGTCGTCCTCCTGATCCTGTCAGGAATCGGATCGATGCTCTCGCTCTCTGCTTGCATCACATACTGTGTCGACGTTCGTCTTCTCTCCCTCGTCTCTGTCCCTCTCCATACAAACTTTATGAAAGACTTACGCATTCTTTCGTGCGGGTTCTCACAGGTTTCTCAACAAAACAGCGCTGAGGTCATAGCACTGAACAACGGCATTCGATACCTCTTCTCAGCCGTGGCCAGCGCGGCTATTCTCCCTCTCGTCAAAGCTGTAGGCGTAGGCCCGGCGAACGCAATGTCTGCTGGAATGGGATGGATCGGATGTGGCCTTGTTGTACTTGTATTGAGATATGGAAGGAAGATGAGGAACTGGATTGATGGGAAGAAAGAAGGAATGGAACAAGAGACGATGCAACAAATTTCGGAGGGGCATGTTGAAGATTCCAAGGCTTAACGATACGATTAGGTCTGCTTTTGCAGGCTATGAGTTTCCTGCCATCCGACAAAATCTTCGTCTGAGAACGACGGAGAACGGAGAACATCTCACCACTCATTCAACCCTGCGTAAACTCCAGCATCGTGTCAAAATAACTACTACAACTTCTGTGCCTTCAGCTCGAGAGCTCGTTTCCTTTCCAAGTCGCCATGGTTTGCCCTCCTTAACGTAGTGTCACGCATGTTTATAACTCAGGTAGAAGTCAAGTTGGCTCTTTGTTAATCTCTGAATGTTATTGCATTAGGACAAACGGTACTGGTAAAAATCAGGTGAGCTGACCAACATATCGAGTTTTGTTGGAGCTTAGAAATTGATGATAAGTTGCTGCTTAGGCACTGTCACTTCTAGTAACGATCACATTGGCTAAGCTAAGAATTAGAAGCGTCTGTTAACACTGGTTAACATGTTTTAACCACTCCCACAATCCTTCTTCCCACTCCACTATTTAGGGATTAGTATTGAGGCACCAACCTTCTTGTCCAATAGAAAGCACCTTATTTGCCACCCAGCTAGTGAGCCGAAGTTATTGAACCACAACACCACGAGAGTCGTTGTTCTCTGCGTCTTTTCTCCAGCACCTACCAGTCGACTAAGCTTCCATAATATCAAAATGGCGATGGCTGCAAAACCTCAAGTTCGCACGGTTCCTCCAACTTTCCTCACAACTGACAGTAAGTGCAGGTGAAACTCCCACCAGATGTAAACCGCATATTATTCGTCAAAAACCTGAATTACAAGATCCGTGGAGAGGTTCGTTTGCTCTGTCGAAATGGAGGGCAGCGCCAATTCACTTTGGGGCTAGGACTTGTATGACCTCTTTGGGAAGTATGGAGCCATAAGGCAGATACGGTTGGGCAACGAGGCGAAGACGAGAGGCACTGCTTTTGTGGTTTACGAAGATGTGATGGATGTACGCTCTTTCTTCCTGGTCATGTTGGGAGAGTTCTGTGTTGAGGTGGTCTGCCTGAAGGCAAAGAACGCGTTCGACCACTTAAATGGTTTCCATCTACAAGAGCGCTATCTCGTGGGTGCGTTACCTTCCTTGCTTCCCTTAGTGCATCACTCGCTAATCGATGGTCCGTCGACAGTGCTTTATCACCAACCCGCCAAACAGGCACTCAAAGTGGCGAATGCTGCTGAGCTTGCGAAGCGGGAAGAGGACTTAAAGGCTCTTAAAAAGAAGCATAATATAGGCGATGATTGAGGGTTGTAAATTTTGTTATTATTTCCCGTTGTGCAGTGTTGTAACACTATTTCATCTCCTACCACCGTGACACATCAAGCATTTTGGGAGTACTTGACTTTCCTCGCTGCGCGACGCTCCTAGATAGTGTTCCTCAGTTGCGTAACATCTATGCATTCCATTCTCCATGAGACGGTATAGAAACGGATAAACAATCGCAATCGATCCAAGAAATCGAAGCCAAAAGTGCCGGTGGAAAAGAACGACAATAAAGTAACTGATCAATGTGAGTGACTCCCGAAATAAAACGAAATGAGACTGAGAAGGAGACCGGTATACATCCTATCTGATCCTGGTTTTAGTTTGGATCTACTTCCAACAACATGCAGCTTGAAATTCACACAGGTTTCTCAACAAAACAGCGCTGAGGTCATAGCACTCAACAATGGCATGCGATACCTCTTCTCAGCCGTGGCCAGCGCGGCTATTCTCCCTCTCGTCAAAGCTGTGGGCGTAGGTCCGGCGAACGCAATGTCTGCCGGAATGGGATGGATTGGATGTGGCCTCGTTGTACTTGTATTGAGATATGGAAGGAGGATGAGGAATTGGATTGATGGGAAGAAGGAAGGAATGGAACAAGAGACGATGCAACAAATTTCGGAGGGGCATGTTGAAGATTCCAATGCTTAACGATACGATTAGGTCTGCTTTTGCAGGTTATGAGTTTCCTGCCATCCGACAAAATCTTCGTCTGAGAACTACGGAGAACATCTCACCACTCAGTCAATCCTGTGTAAACTCCAGCGTCGCATCAAAATAACTACTACTACTTCTGTGCCTTCAGCTCGAGAGTTCACGTGCACCTTGATGCCATTATCTTCTATTGTGTCCTTTCCAAGTCGCCATAGTTTGTCTTCTTTAATACAATGTCACGCATGTTTGTAACTCAGGTAGGAGTCAAGTTGGCTCCTTGTTAATCTCTGAATGTTATTGCATTAAGACACACGGTACTGGTAAAAATCAGGCAAGCTGACCAACATATCGAGTTTGGTTGGAACGTTGGAACTTAGAAATTGATGATAAGTTGCCGCTTAGACACTGTCACTTTTAGTGACGATCAGGTTGGCCAAGTTAAGAATCAGAAGCGTCTGTAACACTGGTAAACATGTTTTAACCACTCCCACAATCCTTCTTCCCACTCCACTATTTAGGGATTCGTATTGAAGTACCAACCTTCTTGCCCAATAGAAGCACCTTATTTGCCCCCAAGTGAGCCAAAGTTATTGAACCACAACACCACCAGTAACACCACGAGAGTCGTTGTTCTCTGTGTCTTTTTCTCCAGCGCCTACCAGTCGACTAAGCTTCTATAATATCAAAATGGCGATGGCTGCAAAACCTCAAGTTCGCACGGTTCCTCCAACTTCCTTTACAACTGACAGTAAGAGCAGGTGAAACTCCCACCGGATGTAAACCGCATATTATTCGTCAAGAACCTGAATTATAAGATCCGTGGAGAGGTTCGTTTGCTCTGTCGAAATGGAGGGCAGCGCCAATTCACTTTGGGGCTAGGACTTATATGACCTCTTTGGGAAGTATGGAGCCATAAGGCAGATACGGCTGGGCAACGAGGCGAAGACGAGAGGCACTGCTTTTGTGGTTTACGAAGATGTGATGGATGTACGCTCTTTCTTTCTAGTCATGTTCGGAGAGTTCTGTGTTGATGTTATCTACCTGAAGGCAAAGAACGCGTTCGACCACTTAAATGGTTTCCATCTGCAAGAGCGCTATCTCGTGGGTGCGTTACCTGTGGTGCTTCCCTCAAAGTGCATTACTTGCTAATTGATGGTCCGTCGACAGTACTTTATCACCAACCTGCCAAACAGGCGCTCAAAGTGGCGAATGCTGCTGAGCTTGCGAAGCGGGAAGAGGACTTAAAGGCTCTTAAAAAGAAGCATAATATAGGTGATGATTGAGCCTTGTAAACTTTGTTATTATTTTCGCTGTGCAATGTTGTAACACTATTTCATCTCCTACCACTGTGACGCGTCCATTTGTGTAAGCATTTTGAGAGTACTCGACATTCCTCACTGCGTGACCATTCTAGATATAGTATTCCTCAGTTGCGTAACATCTATGCATTCCATTCTCGATGAGACGGTATAGAAACGGATAAACAATCGCAATCGATCCAAGAAATCGAAGCCAAAAGTGCCAGTGGAAAAGAACGACAATAAAGTAACTGATCAATGTGAGTGACTCCCGAAATAAAAACGAAATGAGACTGAGAAGGAGACCGGTATACATCCTATCTGATCCTGGTTTTAGTTTGGATCTACTTCCAACAACATGCAACTTGAACTGTTCACAGAGGAGGGGTATTAACATATCCGAATCGGCCCAAGAATCGCATCGCATCGCTGAGTGAATTTGAGACGGGTATCGGCTTGCATTAATTTGACTGATAATAATCATGATGCTGATGCTTGTTGCTGGTTCGCAAACTATTCGACCGCTCAGACTTTAGCTCGTCCTCGGTGCTGTAATAGTCCACGACGTCCCACATTTGCCTTGTAAACAGGTCAAAGTCCATTCCTCAAGTGCATGAATGAACCAACTCACCCATCCGATGTCTTGATAGGCACAACACTGGGGCCTGGCATATAAACGCCGCCACCAGGGTAGTCGAAATCAGCACGAGCATCCGACCGTGTAGGATAATGATCATGGATCTGCGAATGGATAGCGGACATGTGCACCGTTCCAGACCGTGGACGTGTTGCCTCCTCCGCTGAAGGTCCGGAACGAGAGGAGATCTTGTGGTTCGTGGTTTGGTCGAAAGCCCGAATCATTGTCAGAATCTACACAGCCGTGAGTTTAGCAGATTCGCAAAGGTATATCTCGTAAAGACTCACATTTGCTGCTAACCCAAGACCACCATAAACGTATAGCGAGCCGAGTTGTTCGATCTGCAGCGGTATTGAGTCTCGCACGACTGATCTCGTGTCTACCGCAATCCAAACTATGTCAAGGTCACGACTGTCAGTAAGTTCTTATTCGGGCGCAGACACAAAAATTCGACGCACGAGCGATGCCTGCATATGAAAGCGAACACAGAAGGATGGCTATGCATGAGACAATCAAGTTGTTGTAAGCTGTAGTTAATGAGTCGTGGAGTCGCTGATCTTCTTTCGTCAATTTCGGTTTCCCCGGCCCATTCAGTGCTTGAGGATCTATCAAATCATTTTGAGAAAACTGCCGAAGCCTCGAGAGCATGAGTCGCACCTCCATAGCTGAAGAAACTCGATTTTCCCACTTTTGTTCTCGATTTGAGAATCTTAATTTGCGCTCTCAACGTCCGGACGTAAAGAACCGCGATGGGAAGGTAGATCTAAGATCTCGCCTCAGAGCGAGGTTATGGAAGAAGGATGGAGACGTACGATAAGCATCGATATCGCAGCAGCTGCCCAGAGAATATACCCGATTCGAAATAGTTTCAAGAAGTCCTCGATATTTCGGAGGAAAGGGCCAATGAGAGGAAAGATATCTTCGAACTGCGAAACGTTGGCCAGGTTGCCGTCATACTTAGGAGCAGCGACAGCGAGGACCTTCAATAAGTTTTCATATTGTCGAAAGGCAGTGTTGAACTTCTCATTGGCCAGAACGAAGACCGTTACTATCGATGCAGGCCAGAGGAAGGTGGGAAAGAGCCAAAAGATATTGATGTAGATTGGCGCGATTGGTGGAACGAAAGAACTGCCATCTCGCTTATACCTCCGAGAAGACATCAGTGTCGTTATGAGGGTCCCCCAGGTTTCGAGAACCAGAGTGAGGAATAGCGGGATCCAGACTATCGACTTCCAAAGAACTTCATCCAACAATCAGCTACATGCCTGTATAAAAATATGATGCAACAAACCAAAGTTGATTTGAGACGCATGATCCCGGTTCACCCTAACTGTGACCCAAATGTTCCTAGAAGGAACATGAGCAAATAGGTCTGAGGCCCGAAGACCATCTAACATACCCCTGGGCGACTATGCACAGACATTAGCACTTCCCTGACCAAAGCTAAAACGCAACGTACCTATGAGAAAGAACCCAGTTAAGAGGGAAAATGAGTTCGATGTTTGGGGACACCAAAAGTTGCCTTTTGATGTTGGAATAAGTCGGAAGAGCGACATTGAAGCTGCAGAAAATAGTAAGGCTTCGAGAACACTTGGCAAGGCGAAATACACGCACCATCGCGTCGAAATCGTAAAATCATCGTAATGACCGCACATAACAAAGCGAAGGCAAATACCCCTGAACTCGTGCCATCAGCGTCGTTCCCACCCATCCCTCATCACACCCACCCGATAAAATGTACAACTGAATAACGAAACTCTCTGGGAGTTCAGGATTCAGCTCAGCTTTCAAAACTGGAAGTAACCATGAGCGACGAATTATTGATGAGAAGAAGGTGCCTACTGGTAGCTGTGACGACAAAAGGATTTTGACCCGGTTTCAGTATCTTGTAGAGGTCGAGAAGGTACTGTTGGGTCGAAGGATCCAAGTTCGCGATGTCTGCCATCTTGCGAAGCGAAACGACCAAAAGGCGCGAAAGAAAGAAAAATGAGGAGAGGGAACAAAAGTTGAATGTTGTGTTCCGTGGTATTTGGAGGCAAGCTGACGGAAGCGCGGATCCTGCTTTATGAAGTCGCTCGGAATTGTCGCCTTGCTGAGCCTCGATGTAAAGTGCAAGGTTGAGGATCTCACGTGTGCACGAGGGGACCAATCGCGACTCCTGCCGATCTTAGCGACCAGTCCTGTGGCTTTACAAACCTCTCCAACTGCGATAAAGCGAATTGAGAAAAGATAAAGCTGTGGCGGAGCAGGTGAGGCGTGAGCCGAATCGCGCTTTGCTCCCCTCTGTCCTTTTATGACGACGCGTTGCCTTTGAAAAATTGGTTATGGCCGTCCCGGAAATAAGGCTTTGCTCTCAAATTCATTTATTTGCGCAAACACAAGGCATGGCCAAAAATGAAGGCTGCGGAATGAGTGCCAACGCTCTCAATCTTGTCTGTCATCGATGGCGAATTTGAAGGATCTGCCAAGTTCTTCCGTGGAGTGAATTGGTGGCAAGGGAGCCTGAAAGGGTTCGTGGGATGACAGGTGGACAGGCTTTGGAGAAATGGCCAGAAAAGCCGGAAACTGTTGGAGCAATTCTGCTCTGTGGAGCTCCCGATGAAAGGCAGCAAATCTCAGCGAACTTTGCGTCCAGAAAGCTGGAGAAGTGTACACTCCCGCCATCACGAGGATGTCGCGAGGTAGTAACCGCCTTCCCGATTGTACAGAGTCTCATTTGAGGGCATTAAACTTGTCAAAGAATGTCCTGAACACCGAAATAAAGAATCCTGCAAAGTGGAGGACCTCATGCAGGGCTCGGATATTGTTCTGTGAGCTCTGGAAGAGTGAAACATTAGGCAACGTTTCCCTTATCTTGTGCGTTCGCGGGAATCCCGTGAGCAGGGAACTCCTTGCCACAAACGAAACAACGGAATACATATGTGCGTAAATTCCCGCTCCAACTGAAGCAGAGCAGGCAAAGCGGAAGTAGCCAGAGGATGAAAATGTCAGCCCTTAATTGCTCAAAGCCAGGCATGAGAAAAACTGAAGACGAAGAAAAGACGTGAAGCAATGGGGGGACGGCGCATAACTTTGGAATAACCGGCCGTGATGAACCGGGATCTCTAAGATGAATCTTGATGAGTCCCCCGCTTGTGTCCTTCCTGCTCTTCATTGACAATGCCGGTGGGGAAACTGTAACGAAAAGTATCCGAAGAGCGAGGTTGACAACAAAAGTGTGAAATCAAAAATCGCAGTCACCAAAAAAAGGGCGCCCCCAGAAGTTGAGACGAGGCTCGGTAATAATTACCGACACAAATTACAAAGACTCTTGGTCTCTTCCTGTTGGGAGGAAGCATCATGAGAAGCTAATCGAAAGATTACAGAGTTTCGGAATGGCCATCGGTACGCACGGTTTTGCCCCAAAAGCAAAAGTCTCCTAGCTGCATGGCAACTCTGCATCAAGCGATAACTGTTAATCCCTGCGAATTATGTCGTGTTCAAGAGAAGAATTGAGACTAATTAGTCCCGTTGCGCAGCATAACCTTTTGACCACAGATCCGAGCGGAGTGTAGTCGAAACCACAAAAAGAAACCATGAACGCCTTGAAGCCACGTCCCCTCTCTAATTTCCTCCGGTTTGCTCGTTCCTATGCTACGGCAGCATCAGAGGCGCCAAAGGCGGTTGATTTTGCTCGATGGAACCCAAATTCTCAGCGGACTGGACTTTTGGTAAAGAAGCTGGGAATGACCGCCGTCTGGGATGCTGCTGGGAATAAGATACCCGTAACGGTGTTGCATGTGAGTTTTTCTTAGCTTATTGGGTGCCAGAGAGGGAGGTGAGATTGTTCGGACGTTTTTCTACGTTTTCTTGTATCCTACCATTCACTTTCGGGATAGTAGCATCTGTATGTTGAATTCCTAAGTCACAGGGAAGCCAGTTTGAATATTACCTCAGTATCTATTTATTATGCCAGGGATTTGTTTGAGTATTGAGAAATTACTGGCCCTCTTGACCAGGTTGAAGGATCGCGCTCACAAATTTCTATGCGTGCCAGGTGGAACCCAATGTCGTCCTCTCCACCATCTCCAAATCTGGTCCCTCTCCATCCGCCACGCTCGTGCGGCGGTCACCACATCTCGCACG
>MU271592.1:4193-19739 GCA_021432655.1 Atractiella rhizophila
TACAGCAAGCGACGTTCGTTCCCGTGCAATCACACCAAGGGAGAGGGTCGGCGGCTACGAGGGCGACGAGAGCAGCGAGGAAAGCTAGGGAGAACTTCATTCTGGACTTCTTTTTCTTCTTTCTTCTTGCTTGAGGGCAGAAGAGGAGCGTCCCTTTTATATGGATAGGGCTTGGATGTGGGAGTCACTCGCTGTTTCGAATACGGGATATTCGTTGTGGGGAAGGATGGAGCTCATCCTTCACGATCCCGATCCTACAGCTCTGTGGCGCTGCCAGTGAACGTTTGTCCGCATCCTCTCCCGAAGAAATACCCGCAGTGACTGGGTCCACACAGTCTTACAGGGGAAGAACAAGGAATGCAGCGGCCAACGAAGAAAAGAGACACGGTTGTTATTCCGACTCAACATCAGCGTTTTGCAAATTGGATTCTTTGGTTTCCTCGATTCTGAATTCGAGAGAAAAAAATCTTTTTCCGGAAGGAGCAGTCTTGCATCTCTAACCGGTTTGACTAGAGGGATAAAGAAGTTGGTTTGAAAGCGGTTTGGATCAGTTCTAGGAGTGTTCTGGATGTTCTATCAGTCTCATAGCAATAATAATATGCAACGGTGTGTGACAAGTTGCTTTGATGGAAAATGAATACGTTACGCCTCCTCTGGGAACGCTCATCAGATGCCATTGTTTGTCTCCACTTATGTTCCTGAACACAGTACTTCCGTAGACAGATTGCTAAGTGTCATCCTAGTGCTTAAGCTGCCTTTGTTCTTTGTTCTCTGACATTATAACTTCTCGCCGTGTATAAAGATAATGAATATCTCTAGCACCGACAACATCTTGCAACCGTAGTGATTCTGAAACGGAGCATCCATACGCAATTGGGTGGCCAACGAATCTGCATTTATATTGCAATTTGAAAGTACTACTCATGCAGTCAACTTCGCTTTCATTCTGATTTTTCATGAGTATCCTTGGTTATCTGAAAGGATAACGGTCAAACGAAGGTACCCTGGATCTATAGATCAAGCTTGCGATGCTCGTCACGAAAGGGGTATCAGATTACCGACAATGTTGCGCTTGAAGCTCCATGCGCGACTGACGGTACCAATACCGTTTAAACTGTCGGCATTAAACTTTCAAAGGTTGTTGTATCTGCAAAGATGAACCTGTTTTGGATAACATTGTTAGTCGCCTCCTCACAGCATTGTGGATACCGCACTGTGCTTCATTCTCCTCTATCTGTTCAACTCCACTCGTTGGGGACATTATTGCAAAATGCCTATTCGAGATCGAATATAGATGAGGGAAACAAGCCACATCGAGGCTTCGGTTACGATTGAATAAACCAAGCCATCTCATTAGATCCAAGACGTCCAAGACAGAGTTTTATCGCATTATTGTACGTCTCGCATGGAATGATGACGACACTTACAGTTTACACATTCGACTTCAGAGCTTCAGCCACCGCAGTCAGGGTTTCAAAGTATGAGGCTTCTTGCTCTGCTTCATATCCCTCTCCAGGATACCTTTCTTACTCGCGGCACGACTACTGAGTACATGATATTTGAGCAAGCGCGACATGATAAAAGTGTCAAATTTCTTATTTCTTCTGATTGGGACGGCGAGGATACTCCCGGAAAGTACTTCCTGGAGTAGATTACCTACAACCATCTAATTTCATGAGGTACAGGATTCCCCTCGCTCGTCAGATATGGTAAGTTCACCCTCTGTCCTCCCATGAGGAAGCCATCAAGAAAAATCGAGAAGACAAATCGATTAGAAACATGTGCATGCCTTGTCCCTGTTCAGTTGAAGAGAGTATCTGAGAGTGGAATGACTTCTGATGGCAAATTAACCAAGAATACTTTATCGTTCGACCTGAACAACCCGTTATATTCCCGCTCACGAGGTAGGTCGTCCGTCGCGCAACCCATACTCTTCAAAGTCAATGAGCCATCATGCATCATGCTTGAAGCGTGGTCTAAGATGGCTTAAAGCGCTCAAATGTAAACTATTGATTGTGTTTACTGCTAGCTGTTCAAATTATGTGTATGAGCTATACGCACTTGCTACGCTTCACAGGTCTGTCCCGTTGTGTGCCGTTTAACGCAGTATATAGCTAATTGCCCTCGCATAACGATAATTCGACCACTCCGATAATCTTTGAAATGAAACCACTGATGTCCGGTGAAGGAAACCACTAAACCAGAATTCTGGATGCTGCGTGTATTTGTACATGTTTATGTTTAGCTTCGATCTGGTAGATCCTTGTGGATCCTGCCGATCACGGCAAAGTTTGTCCTTCGCCCGCGAGATTCTCGCGCTGACACCTCAGTCCCTCAGCCACCTTCAGCCATCCATCGTAGCAGCACATTCAGCATCGAGGACGCCTGGGACGGTGAGTTGCCGTCGGCTGCTGGTATCAAAAGTGCAGGTGCGAAGAAATCAAAACAAGCTATCGTGAGTTTCAACTTTTGACGGATTTGGTCCTGGGCAACCATCAATTCTCGCTGCTGCAGTCCCTCTAAGCTGTGTTGAAATGACGAATATTCTTTCATGCCTCTTGCAATGAGTTTGATTGGGTTATTTCCCACCACTCGAATTCCGCTGCATGCAGCGGCAAAGTGCTGACTTTGAACTTCTCTTTTAGACCCAGTCCTCTCATTTCCACTTGTGAATAAGCAACTATGCAAAAAATTGATCTGGAATCACAAAAACCAGTCCACAACAGCAGAAAGCGGTCAGGATCCACCAGGGGTTCACGAGTGGACGAAGATGTGAATGGGGAGTCAGCTGGAGTCGTGGGAATGATAAAAAGAGGATGGAAACGGTTTAGGACTGGACTGAGAGGTGAGTTTGTTGTTACTTCAGCTGTCGTGCCGGTTTTGGGATGAGGTCCTGGAGAGACCCGCATCCGGCCTCCTGCCGCAAAAGTGGCTGGAGCACGCCTTAATCCAGCCTGGGATAGTATAAAAGCCCAAGGTGTTCAGAAAATTATGCTCCCCAGACATCACCGACTTTCAGAGAAAGTCACGATGTCTCAGCGTCAAAAGCGCTCTGCTTTCCTGACCCGCCGCCACATAAACCCCTACGCTTACTCTCCTGCTATCCCAGCTCCTCCCCTACCAGACACCCACTTCGCAACACTCAACTCCCTCGAAAACTCAGCGGATGAAAAAGAGAATCCCTCTCCCGCTCCCATTGTCATCGATCTCCCCGAAGTCGACGACAACGAGGTGGATGAGATCATCGTTGACAATGTTCTTCGATCTCCTGACCGCTCTCCACCCCCGCCTCCCACTAGCTGGAAGTTTGCAAGTTCCAGAGATAACGAAGAGAAGTTGGAAGAGATGGATGTGAATAAGAAGAGCCAGTGGCTAACGATGTCTGAAAAAGTTATCTGGAGGTTCTGTTGGGGCCAGACGTTTCAAGATCGTGATCGCGAGTTGGCATTTCAGACGGAAGTGTGTCGCCTGTTTTGTCTACTATTCTCGTCTTACAGGCCTTGAGTAGTGGTGGCACTCGCAGAAAAGGATCGCGTTTTGCGTCTCCCTCTTTCAAGTCGTCATTTGGATATTTGTCCTTGCGCTCCTCCCAGAGCCGTGGACAGAGGTCGAAATCATCGTCTACCGCTACATCTGCCCGCCACTCCTTGTCGCCTTGCCTGTCTTTGTATACTTCGACTTCCCTCTTAAAAGGTGGTGGATGTAAGTTTCTCTGACATGTCCCTTCCTTTAAAACTGAGTTGCAAGCAGATGGCAAATCGCTCTCTTCGTTCAAACCTGGTTATGGGCTTCGACCAAGTACATTCCATCCCTTAACCCCTAGTTTGTGCTCACTGGGATTCTTAGTTTGTACGACCTGTACTTCTGCGGCTATTACGACCCCAAAAAGATGTCCTGCCATGGTCGTGACTTTCTTGCCACATTTTTCTACGGCCTTCAAGCTCCGGTACTGGCCCTTCTCGCAATGGGTCAATCCCGATTTTTTTCCATCCTAGGTACGGCTTACTGGGTTGGACTGACATGCGGTCTCATCCTCCCATATCGGTATACCTGGATTCGACAGTATGTTCGCTTCATCTCATGTTTATAAGGCAGTATTAAGAGATTTCCTCGGCAGTGTCGTCAATTTCACCATCTTCAACGCTATCCTCGTTCTCCAGGCATACATGCAAGAGACTAACCTACGCAAGACATTCAACCTCAAAGAACAGTTGAAAACGCAACATATTGCACTAGCGAAGGCACAAGTCAGAGAACGTAAAGCGTCCGACAGCAAAAAGCGGTTCTTCAACTATCTTTTTCACGAGATCAGGGTAAGCTATCAGCGGCATTGAATATTAAGGTGGTTAACGATGATTGGATCAGGTTCCTCTCAATACAGCTCTTCTCGCGGTCCAGGTATGTGGCTACAGTGCTTTCTTTTCGATTCTCATCTTGTTTCAGAACATGCAAGCGGCTGGAGTGTTCGACAACTTAGACGGAAGCGATCAAAACGTCGAATTCATCGCTCTTGAAGGCTCGCTTGTTATGGTCCAGAATGTACTGAATGACGTGCTCGACTTCAATCGGATGGAAGCGGGTCGATTCGCCACCTCGTACAACCCATTCTCGTTCCACAAGCTGATCAAGAGCTTGCTAGGGAGCGCAAGAGTCGGCTGCCAGAACAAAAAATTGACCTTGATCGAAAGTTTGGATGAACGGGTAGAGCTTTCAGCGAGAGCTCTTGGCTGTTTGGCATTGGGGAGGAAGAATGAGGCGGAGTGTTGCTCAGACGGTTTGGTTTGTGGTGATCAAATCAGAATTCGTCAAGTAGTAACCAAGTCAGTTTCTTCCGGCGGTCTGCTACTTTTTTTCTAACTTTCTTTGCGGCAGTCTGATCAGCAATGCTATCAAATTCACGCCAGAAAACGGAACCATCAACATCGTCACCAAACTTCTCACCCCTTACCCACCCTTTCCGAGTGACCAGTCATCTGGGAGCTCCAATATCCCTTCTCTCCCCTCACACATTGGCGTCCGTATCGAAGTACACGATACAGGACCGGGAATCAAAGCAGAAGAGATGAAGGCTAACCGGCTATTTTCTCCTTACGTTCAAACACATCAAGGATTAGAGCAAGGTGGAAAAGGGACGGGCCTTGGTCTCGCCTTGATTCGAAGTATCGTCCAACACTCGAGAGGTCGACTAGGAGTCCAAAGTAAATACGGAGTAGGGTCATGCTTTTGGGTCGAGTTCGGATTAGGAATAGCAGACTGCTCCTCGGCTCCTCCCCCTACTCCAGGTTTAGATTATCGTAGTCATTACGACTTCAAGCCAGTCAGCGAACTCCTGAGCGAAATATCTGCTGCTACAGAACCTGTTGACCGTCCCAAACGTCCGCCACTACGTCCGTCTTTAACTCCGGTTGGGTCTTTGTCGAAGATTGGCAGCAGCATCTCGACACCTTCAAGTTACAACACGGAGTATGGTTACCTCCCCATCCTATTGGACAAGGGGTCCAAAGCACAGCCTCACGAACGAGAGATAACGTCTGACTCTGAGGTATCGGTGAAGAGGAGATCGATGGATTCGGCTGCCTTCCTCGATCTCAAACGACCATCGACATCGCGGACCGACTCTTCTGTCGGAGAGCTAGATCCGAGATCTTCGACTCGCTTGAGATGCCTTATCGTGGAGGACGATCCCGTGACGCGGATGCTCATGGGGCGAATGCTGAAGCGGTTGGGTTTGGAAGTAGAACAGGCCGAGAATGGGCAAATCGCACTGGATCTCTGTTTGGGCACGAACGGGAGGGAGCCACGGCATTATGATGTGATCTTCATGGATAATCAAATGCCGGTACTCAATGGAACGGTGGTTTCAACCAAGATAAAGGAGGCAGGGAGGAAAGATTGGATTGTGGGTGTGACGGGTAACGCTCTGAAAGAGGACCAAGAGGAATATTTGCGGAAAGGTGCTGACGAGGTGCTAACGAAGTGCGTCTTTGCTGAATATTCCGCTAGTCTATGGGCTGATGCAAGGAAACAGGCCTGTGATGGAGGCACAGCTCATTATCAGTATCGAGAAGGTGAAGCGAAGAATTGCAGGATCCCCGATACGGTAGCATTTTGCCGTTTAGAGCTTCAAGCATCCTCTCCATCCGATGTTTTTCTCCGTCCAGACTCGCACATTTCGCCTCAATTCTAACATCACCCTTGCCAGCCCATGCATTGTATAACCAAGCAAATCAAGCAAAACATGTTTATTATATTCAGTTCATACTTCTTGATTCTTTCCCATACGTCGCAATCAAGTTGGATGTTGATATCGAGCACTTCAATGTCAAGTAGTAGTTCTCCGCTTTCAGTGCCTACTTCATCTTTGTTGATAATGCTTCGCCTTTGATTGGCTTACCTTTCTTTTAATTATCATCAAAAGCGTCAATCAACGTGTAACTAAGTTTGTCCAGTGCATTCTCTGTGCAAAGTGCGAGTGTCATCTCGCCATTCGGTCTTTACAACTGGAATATAATGGTACATCTCTTCTCAACTGTGTTCGTGCCCGGCTTGTTCAATCAATTCTTCAGGTACTTCTTCCCGACTTCCAAACCCCACGCGAAATGAGAAAGACGAGCATCTACAACATATCCAAGCTTCTCGTATCCCTGTAAGACTTCGTAAAGCTCTGAACACATCAACTTTCAGTCAGCCTTCCTTGGACAAAGAGTGGGAGCGACGAACGGTTCAACGGGACGCGGCGCTTCTCGATGTGTTCCCCTTTTGGAAGCATGAGAAGTCGTCAAATGCTAACAGAAAAAGCGAGTTTACCTTCATCAAGTTGAGCCTTGGGCTCTAACTCTCCGTCCTCGACCGTGACCTTCAAAGTGACCAGTTTCATATTGGCATTCGACATTCCTTTAACCCATCAGTTACCGTCAGCATCTTCTGTGAGTCTCGAACTGTCTTGTCGAGGGAGAGAATCGTACCAGGATCGGCCCCAATGGCCGCCGATGCGTGAACAACCCCAACCCGGTCCTCTTTTCCATCCGCTCCATACCCCGTCTCCTCCCTCAGTTCCCTCACCGCCGCCTGCTCTGGTGTCTCCCCTTTATCGATCAAGCCCGCGGGGAATTCTACGCAGATGGCTTGGAGCGGGGGTCGGTATTGAAGGATTATTATCGTGCTTGGGGATGTAGAGGGATTTGTGGATTGGAGTAGCGTGAAGATCGAAACAGCTAATGGTTTTAGAAGACATTTAAGGAGACAGTCTTTGATATAGAAGGAATCGAACGAACCGTCTATCCCGCCTTCTGATCGAGTCTTCCTTTCGGCTGATTCCCATTTTCTCTGTGGTAACACCAGGATTGGTCTAAATCAGGTCTCTCGTGGGAGGTGACAAGGAAAGGAGACGGGAAAGGCCCAATTATTGGCATGCAATTAAACACTTTGAAGGAATGCATTGGGGGCGTTAGTATAGGCAGCTTCACAGTATGATAGCCAACAAGGTAGTAACTTTTGTCATGGTGGTTTAACCTCATACTAAAAAGAAATTCACTTCTTCCTCTTCATCAAAGACCTTTACTTAGCACTCAAAATCCTAAAGACATCACCCTTCTGTCTACCCTAAGTAAACCAACGAAGAGCGCAGTGATATCCCCTATGCTTTACAATACCGAAACTCGAATGCCAACTAATAGGACAACGGCAAGCATACATCAGAATATTTGTGCCTGATTTTCACCTATTTTGTTTGACTTTGGCCACCTCTTCCAAATTGGAAATGCACATAACTCCTGACATAACTTATTGCACGAAAAGTGCAGAAAGTTAGATTATCAGCTCAAATACACATACAGTCTTCCCGTCTTCGTCGACCCAATCGATGCTCTTTAGTCCCACCCACTTCGAGTCGCTCGTCTGCAAATCCGTCTTCCCTACAATCCTAGCTGCGCTCGCTGAACTGTAAGGTTGCACGAGCGATGGAGAGGCCATTCTGAGCTGGAAATTGCGCACAACGGAGAACGCTGCTGGTCGGAGATTCATACGATGTCATGACTACGGTTGGTACAATGGGTGGTTGGTTCTTAACCAGAGCACACGTGACAACCTATTCTGGTCGCATATTCGAGACAGTATTGGGTGTCTGGGAAATAGGTGAGCACGAAGGTGACACGATATTCTTCTCTCTGTGATTTGCCTGCAGAAAATTCCTCGCCGAGTCGTCAGAAAGTTGATAATACAGGCAGAGTTGTGATTAGTTCATCTAGACAGTGACACTTGGCGGCTGTTTCAGCTCAAGCAGTGATCCCCGCTTGTCAGAGGAGGTTCTGTGTCCAAGTTTGACATTGGGTCATGTTTTAGATGCAGAGAGATCACCTTAAAGCCTGTGACGAGAACTCCGTCGAATATTTTCAGCTCCTCTGCCTCCAATTCGCAGAGGGAGTGGGAAGGACACGTTAACTCCAGCCAATACCATTAACATTGGCATTGGAATCCTCGTCAGCATTTCACCCTGTTTGATGGGGTAACTCAATGTAATGAGCTCGGCTATCCGAATTCGAAAGAGACCTGTGCATCAAGCATGCACCTTGCAAACTTATGTTTGGGAGTGCCGCTTCTCTCCCCCTCTCCACCGAAAACGGTGAACAAGGAAAGATGTCACTCACTTCAGGATATTGTCCTTTCCCAAGATTAAGGCTGGTCGGTCCTCAGCATTTCAGCGCCGAAAAGTTAATTGATAGTCTCTGGTTTACGTCAAACTTCTAAATTTCGAGCCTGCACGCTGGAAGAGAAAGCACTCGTCGGAGCAGGAAAGATTGAAATGCGAGAGAGCTTTGATGTGAGCTGCGACCAATCGGAAATATCAGGCCGCATTTTAGTCTGGGAATTGGAAGCTTCGCGGCAAAGGAAACAATTGTTCCGAGTCGTGCTGATTCGTCCACATGTTTACGGGATGCTTGCCTGTAGCTTACGTTTCCTCGAGTTCGGGGTCGAGTTCGGGTTTTAAACTTCCTTGAACTTGTCAACAACACCCGCATTGTATTGCACAAATTTCCTGTCCTTATATAACGCGACCGCGTCGAACCGTTGATGTGCCGACAGACTCGTCAGCAGAGGGGCAAGCTGCTAACCCTCCCGCAGTTGCATCCTGTCCACTGAGCAGACATTTATAAATATTGAGCACCTCAAACCAAGCTGCATTCTTCTTCTTCCCATTGTCCCCCCCTTATCCACGATACCCGATCACTAGCAAACATGATCGACGAAGCTGCCACTCTCAAGGATGAGTCCCTCCGTGCCTCAGAGGACAACAATGAAAAGTTACCGCAATCTCCATCATCTGAAAAGGACGAGAAACAGTTGAAGAAAGATGCTGAAGATGGCGAGGAAGCGAAGGATGGTGAAGAAAATAAAAAGAAAGCAGTCGACGATCCAGATTCCAAAGTCCTTCATGGATTTCAGCTCTGGGTCCGTCCTTCCACGCATTCCATGTTTGAAAGAAAAAGCATCCTGAAAGTATGACAGGCTGTTTACTTTTCTCTCCTCTTCTCCATTTTCCTCGTTGCACTCGATCAAACGATTCTTGCGCCTGCTCTGCCAGTCATCGTCTCTAAATTCAACGCTCTCAATGAAATCGGATGGGTATCCTCTGCGTACTTCCTGTGAGCTGGTGTATTTTCTACCATGAAACATGAACTGACCTCGCGTTGATTCAAGGACTCAAGTTCGTTGGTTTCTTTCACTCATCAGGAAAATGTCCCCTAAAGGGATGTGCTCAGAGTGGCCTTATGCTCTTTTGGGGAACCGTACTGAACGTTTGTGATCGTAAATGGATCTTCATCAGCTCCGTCATTATTTTCGAAATCGGATCGCTGCTATGTGGTGTATCCACTACTGTCAATGTTCGTTCCCCCTTGCAGTTCTGGTGACAAGTTTGACGGATTCATAGCTACTCATCTTTGGACGAGCAGTGGCCGGTGTAGGAGCAGCAGGTATGCGTGCTGTTTCCTCCTTCCCGAGTTCTAACTGGCCCATTTGATAGCAATATTCGTCTCTATTCTATCGATTATCACAGAGATCACGACACTTGAGCAGCGACCAGTTTTCTTTGGTCGGTCATTTCTTGATTTGCTTTTTCTTGCTGACGTACCTCACTATAGGCGGATTTGGAGGTGTTTTTGGGCACGTATTTTCCCTCACTTTTGGAATGTCCATTGGATAACGCGGTGCGATTCCTCAGGTTATCGAGTATCATTGGCCCGTTGATCGGAGGCGCGTTCACTGACCATGTTAGCTGGAGATGGTGCTTTTACAGCATGTTTTTTCCTCTTTATTTCCATGATTGCTCAAGCTTACGCTTTTCCCAGTGTAAGCCTTTCATCCGTCTGAAGGAAAACTCAACATTAACTTATTCCAGCAATCTCCGGTTGGTGCTCTGAGTATTGCGGTTATCGTCGTCATCATCAAGAATGCTGCCGCACCAGCGCTTTCACCAGAAATGGCGGACCGGACCAGGCGTAGGATGGGATGGCTCCTTGGTGTCTTTGGAGCCAGAGACGTTTCCGCGACCAACTTCTTCTTCCGATTGATGACACTTGACTGGGTTGGATCCACTCTGCTTCTTGGAGGTAATGTTTCTGGAACACCGCTAAGGAGTTGAATTGACGAGAGAGCCAGCCGTCACTTGCTTGTTACTCGCTCTTCAATGGGTGCGCCGCTTCTTTACATTCAGTGAGATGCATATTAATGAAGGTGAACGGTAGGGTGGCAACGATTACCCCTGGAATGACGGTCGTGTCATCGGTTGCTTTGTAGGTTCGGGGTGATTCTTGCAGTACTCATCCCGTGTAAGTCTGCTTCACTTGTGTATGCAAGCGATCCGAGCTGGCAACTAATGGTCTGAGTAGACGAGTACTACATCGCTGGACCGCAGCGCGTTCTCCCTCTCAACTTTTTTACCCACCGCACACAGGTCGCCTCCGGAGTGACGAGCTTCTTCGTCTTTTTTGCGTTGTGCGTCCTATTTTTTCAGGACGGCCTTGCCGAAGCGTTGCTGACGAGGGTGTTAGTATTGTGTTCTGTTATTGGATTCCGATCAACTGGCAGGCGGCGAAGAATCACTCTGCAACCAAGTCCGGTCTCGACCTGCTCCCTTTCCTCTGCGGCGTCATTGTGTTCACTGCTATTACGGGCATTATTGTTAAGAAAACCGGAAACTTTTACTGGATCATTGCTTCAGGGCCTCCAGTTATCTGTATCGCTTCCGGCTTGTTCTTTACAATAGATGAGGTAAGCCAAATGCTCCAAGCTAGCAGCAACAGACTTAATTGTGGGCGGGACTAGCATGACGATTCCAAGTTGTACGGCTTTCAGGTGCTCCTAGCATACGGCGTCGGCTCAGCCCTCCAAAACGTGCTCATCTCCGTTCAAGCGAATACCAAAGATCCCAGAGACCTCAACTTATTCTCAGCTTGCTTTGCTTTCCTTCAACGTCTAGGAACCACCGTTGGAATTTCTATCGCAGCAACAATATTTGGCAATAAGCTTTCGACCAACCTGGACCACATTGCGCGAGAAGGAACTTATGATCCCAGCGTTTTAGCTGCCGTCGAGCTTTCAGTGCAAGCTATTTACACTGTTGTTCCCGTGGAGCAGAGGCCTGCTATTGTCCACGAGTATGTCAACGCGCTAAGCTACGTCTATCTACTAGGTGCGTTGTTAAAACTCGTTAGGATCTGACGGACTCATTGAGAGCAGGCATTGGAGCCGGAGGCGTTGCCTTTATATCCGCGCTCTGCATCAACAGCGTCAAGTTTGTGTTCATTATTCCTTTTGGTTGTGCATTAACCTATTTCTTGCAGTATCAAGAAGAAAAACGAAAAACCTAAAGATGACGAAAAAGCCGCAATGCCAATTGATATTTAGACCGCTAACAGTCAGTAAAGATTCAGTTTTTTTGTCCTCAGTATTATAATGTATTTTTCAGTATCTGTTATGGGCAAACGCAACAATTCGTCAATACATCCGCACTCAAAACGATGAAATCCTGGATGCATTTCTTCGAATAATGCATATTTTTCGCTAGCACGATCTTTTTTTCATTCTTAAAGGATAAACCATATAGAACCTAGTCGCACTCATTTAGAATCGCCTTCCTTTCTCCCAACAATGCCTTTTAATTTCCCAGTGGACATCTGCCAATACTTGAGCAGCGACATAGACTTGCCAGAAAACCTTGGTTGAAGCAGATTCATCCCACTAATACTCACTGGGCTAGTAGAGTGCACGGCTGACTGTGCTAAGCAGAAGAGCATATCGGATAAGGCGCCGTAATTGTGGTCACGTTCTCACAGGTACTACAAGCCAATACTGAAGAACAATTTGGTTGAATTGAACAACTTCCAGCAAGTGGATGACACCAACTGATAACAGGCTTCTCCAGTTCATGAACAAACATAACATCATGGAATTAATGGATATACATTCCATTAACGTGCCAAAGATGAGTGTTCAGCCACTTCTTCTCGCTTTGTCTCCTGCACCACCCAATATAAATTCTCAGTCTTTCGATCCTACATACAAATGGCATTACAAACCTTGTCATATCTTCTCCGTTCTTCCCCTTCTTCTTCGTCCCCAGCTTTTTATGGTCAAGCTCCCCTTTAGTCCTCTCAACCGCTCTGGCACGCGTCTGACATTCCAACTTTTACAATATCGAATCTCGAATGCCAACTAATGGGAGAAGGCAAGCATAATATGCGAATAATTATGCCTAATTTTCACATCAACCATTGTGTGACTTGGCCACATATTCCAGAGTAGAAATGCACATAACCCCTGACCTAACTCGTTGCACGAAAAGTGCAGGACATGAGGTTATAGGCTCAACGACATACATTCTTCCGTCTTCATCGACCCAATCGAAATCGATGCTCTTTAATCCCACCCACTTTGAGTCGCTTGTCTGCAAGTCCGTTTTGCCCACGATCTAGCCGCGTTCGCCGAAGTGGAAGGCTGCACGCGCGGCGGGGATGCTATTCTGAGCTGGAAATGGTGCTGAGTGTGCCGGTGGTCGGAGATTCACACTATGACGTGACTAACACCAAGCAAAGTCCGTCCTGCGAGCTTCCCTTTACAATCGCGGTTCTTGATGCGACACACATGTGGCACCGAAGTAGTGAGTATTCCCAAGGTATTCTGATGAGTTTTGGACAGAGTATTCGGTCAGCTCGATAAAGCTGTCTTCGTTCTGGGAAGTAGGTGCGCACGGAGTTGACGCTATATTCTTCACACCACACTCCGAGTTTCTTTGCGATTTACCTACGGAAAATTCCGAAGCCAGTCATCAGAAATATTGAACATATATGGAGATATGTGCAAGCCACTCTGTTGTTCATCTAGACAGTGCCACTTGGCAGCTAAAAGTGGTATTTCAGCTCATGAATTGATCCCCTCTTGATATCAAAGGAGGCTCTGTGTCCAGGCGTTGGAGAATAGTTTATATTAGATGCAGAGGGAAATCTTCTTATGGCAGTGTAAGAACAGAGGCTCCCCTCTTAGCCATGCTTCTTCGTCGAATATTTTCAGCTCCTCTCAGCAATCTGCGCAGAGGAAGTCGGAGATGACAGATCAATTCTTGCTGATACCCATTGACATTTGGATTCTTCCGTCAGCATTCGACCCTGTTCGACTGGTTTGTTCAATGTAATATTCAGATAGTGGAATTCGAAAGAGACTTATCCCAAGCTCGCCATCGCAGTGTCGGGAGCGCCGCTTCTATCTCCTCTCCTACTGAAAATGGTGAACAATGAAAAATATTACTACTTCAGCGCACTGTCTGTTGTGAGTTCACAAGATTACCGACACAGGTTGCTCAGCATTGTTTTCCAGGGCCGAAAAGCCAATTAGTAGTCCATACTTTAGATCAAACTTCCAAATTGCAAGCCTGCAAGCTGGAAGAGAAGCGCGAGCAGGAAAGATTCGGCGATGTTATTTTAAGTAGTTTCGAGCGAGAGCTTTGATGAGCATGACAGCTCTCTGACCCAGCGGAAATAAAGCCGCATCGTAGACCAGGGGCGTTCAAAGCGTCGCAGCAAGGGAAACCATTGTTCCGAGTAGTGCTTATTTCTGCCACATGTTTACGGGATGCTTGCAAGAAGCTTACGTATCCTCGACTTCGGGGTTAAAACTTCCTTGAACTTGTCAAAATACCTCACTGTATTGCACAAATTTCCTGATTCCTTATATAATGTAACCGCGTTATATAACGCAACCGCGTCGAACCATTAACTGGTGCCGACAGACTCGTCAGTACAGAGGCAAGCTCCGGCAGTCAGGTCCTTTTGACTGAGCAGACATAAATATTGGGGCACTTCTGAGCAAGCTAGCATATCATTCTTCTAGCATATCATTCTTCTTCCAATTGTTTCCCCTTATCCACGATACCCCATCGCGAGCGAACATGATCGACGAAGCTGCCACTCTCAAAGATGAGCCCCTCCGTGCCTCAGAGGATAACAATGAGAAGTTACCGCAATCCCCCTCATCTGAAAA
This sequence comes from Atractiella rhizophila, assembly GCA_021432655.1. NCBI lineage: Eukaryota > Fungi > Basidiomycota > Atractiellomycetes > Atractiellales > Hoehnelomycetaceae > Atractiella > Atractiella rhizophila. The sequence goes on from MU271592.1 coordinate 18,726, forward strand.
GGACGAGAAACAGTTGAAGAACGACACCGAAGATGTCGATGGAGCGAAGGATAGCGGAGAAGAAAAGAAAAAGAAAGCAGTCGACGATCCAGATTCCAAAGTTCTTCATGGATTTCAGCTCTGGGTCCGTCCTTCTACTCCTTCCATGTTTGAGTGAAAAGCATCCTAAAAGTTTGACAGGCTGTTTACTTTTCTCTCCTCTTCTCCATTTTCCTCGTGCATTAACCTATTTCTTGCAGTATCAAGAAGAAAAACGAAAAACCTAAAGATGACGAAAAAGCCGCAATGCCAATAGATATTTAGACCCCTAACAGTCAGTAAAGATTCAGTTTTTTTTTGTCCTTAGTATCATAATGTATTTTTCAGTTATCTGTTATGGGCAAACAGAACAATTCGTCAATACATCCGCACTCAAAACGATGAAATCCTGGATGCATTTCTTTGTGCGATGCATTGGTTTGTTGACAGCACCGTCATTTCTTCAGTTCTTAAAGGACACGGATGGACCACTTACAACATAGTCGCACCTGCTTAGAGTTACCTCTCTCCTCCCTTTGACTCTGCAAACAATGCTTTCTAATTCTTCCCATAGACATCTGCCTTATACATCGGACAACGAGATAGTTTCCAGTAACCAGCACATTGATCCTGCATCCCCCTAACAGTAATGATCACTAGTCCACTGGCTTAATCGCACAGCTGACTGAGCCAAGGGGAAGAGCATGTTATCTTGGTGCCATCAAGTATGGACATGCTGTCACCGATACTAAAAGTCAATAGTGCAGAACAATGGAGGTCTTCTTTTACACTACGCCTATTTACACTATGCCTAACATTCTGCACATTCTCCCTACAGGACTCTCCCTATTCCTAACGACGCAGATCGCTGCTTCCTTCCAAGTCTGCAACTTCACAAATCCAATTCCACCCCCTTTACCTTCGGCTAATAAGTAACCCCCACTCGTTACTCTGCCAATGAGATCCAATGCACTTTCAGAATCCACTTCAATCACT
>MU271592.1:20067-41010 GCA_021432655.1 Atractiella rhizophila
TCTGCTTCTCGGAGGTAATGTTTCTGGGACACTGCTAAGGAGTTGAATTGACAAGAGACTCAGGAGTTACTTGCCTGTTACTCGCTCTTCAATGGGTGCGCAGCTTTTTTACACTCAGTCGAATGCATATTAACGAAGTTCAACCTCAGGGTGGCAATGATTACCCGTGGAACGACGGTCGTGTCATCGGCTGCTGTGTCGGTTCTGGGGTGATTCTTGCGGTACTCATCCCGTGTAAGTTTGCTTCCCTTGTGTATACATGCGAGCTGGGAACTAAGCATCTGAGTAGACGAGTACTACATCGCTGGACCCCAGCGAGTTATCCCTCTCAACTTCTTCACGCACCGAACACAGGTGGCATCTGGAGTGACTAGCTTTTTCGTGTTTTTGGCCTTGTGTGTCCTATTTTCTTGCGGAGCCTTTTTGAAGTGATGCTGACGAGGATGCTAGCATCGTGTTCTGTTATTGGATTCCGATCAACTGGCAGGCGGCAAAGAACCACTCTGCAACCAAGTCCGGTCTCGACCTGCTCCCTTTCCTCTGCGGCGTCATTGTGTTCTCTGCTATTACGGGCATTCTCGTTAAGAAAACCGGAAACTTTTACTGGATTATCGCTTCAGGTCCTCCAGTTGTCTGTATCGCTTCCGGCTTGTTTTTCACAATCGATGAGGTCAGATAAATCCAAGGCAGTAGTACCAGACTTAACCGTGGTGGGACTAGCATGACGACTCCAAGTTGTACGGCTTTCAGGTGCTCTTAGCGTACGGCCTCGGTTCAGCCCTCCAAAACGTGCTCATCTCCGTTCAAGCGAATACCAAAGATCCCAGAGACCTCAATTTATTCTCAGCTTGCTTTGCTTTCCTTCAACGCCTGGGAACCACTGTCGGCGTTTCTATCGCAGCAACAATATTTGGGAATAAGCTTTCGGCCAACCTGGATCACATTGCGCGGGAAGGAACTTATGATCCCAGCGTTTTAGCTGCCGTCGAGCTTTCAGTGCAAGCTATTTACACTGTTGTTCCCGTGGAACAGAGGCCTGCTATTGTCCACGAGTATGTCAACGCGCTGAGCTACGTCTATCTACTAGGTGCGTCTTTATAACTCCTTAAGAACCGACGGCCTCAATTGAGAATAGGCATTGGCGCGGGAGGCGTTGCCTTTATATCCGCGCTTTGCATCAATAGCGTCAAGTTTGTGTTCATTATTCCCTTTGGTCGTGCATTAACCTATTTCTTGCAGTATCAAGAAGAAAAACGAAAAACCTAAAGATGACGAAAAAGCCGCAATGCCAATAGATATTTAGACGGCTAACAGTCAGTAAAGATTCAGTTTTTTTTTGTCCTCAGTATCATAATGTATTTTTCAGTTATCTGTTATGGGCAAACAGAACAATTCGTCAATACATCCGCACTCAAAACGATGAAATCCTTGATGCATTTCTTTGTGCGATGCATCGGTTTGTTGACAGCACCGTCATTTCTTCAGTTCTTAAAGGACACGGATGGACCACTTACAACATAGTCGCACTCGCTTAGAGTTACCTCTCTCCTCCCTTTGACTCTGCAAACAATGCTTTATAATTCTTCCCCATAGACATCTGCCATATACATCGGACATCGAGATAGTTTCCAGTAACCAGCACATTGATCCTGCATCCCCCTAACAGTAATGATCACTAGTCCACTGGCTTACTAGTAATCGCACAGCTGACTGAGCCAAGGGGAAGAGCATGTTATCTTGGTGCCATCAAGTATGGACATGCTGCCACCGATACTAAAAGTCAATAGTGCAGAACAATGGAGGTCTTCTTTTACACTATGCCTATTTACACTATGCCTAACATTCTGCACATTCTCCCTACAGGACTCTCCCTATTCCTAACGACGCAGATCGCTGCTTCCTTCCAAGTCTGCAACTTCACAAATCCAATTCCACCCCCTTTACCTTCGGCTAATAAGTAACCCCCACTCGTTACTCTGCCAATGAGATCCAATGCACTTTCAGAATCCACTTCAATCACTTCCTTCCAACCAGTCTTCGTACCTTTCTCACGGTAAGGAGAAGTCTTGGGGTTCCGAATGGAATAGACGAAGGCAAAGGGTTCGACCGTGCCTCGGGAGAGAGGTTCAAGGCGAACGGGAACAATGCAATTGCTCAGGTCTGATGGAGAGAGAGGAGGATCCAGAGGCGGCATATCTCGTGATTTTCGGAGACGAGCTATTTCACCAGAAAGCATATCTAGCGAAGGATTTTTGGGGAGAGATTGCCAAAGAGCACCGCGGATCCAAAGGGGCTCTTCCTCCTTTTCCTCTGGGGCGAGTCCTTGGTCTACATCGTCTTCCTCCTCCCCAACGACATGATCGACATCCATCTCTTCTTCATCTCCTTCGACTGCCTCATCAGGACGTTGGCTCAGAGGCCAGAGCCGAAAAGCGTCGTCCCATAATTCTCCCAACCCATTCGGCAGCTCGCACTTTCCACGAGGTCGTTTCCCCCACTTCTCCTTCCCTCCCTCATCGAGCTTACTGCTGTCATCGCCTAGCCAGTCTGCTGGCCAGGCAGGCTCATTCGCCTCCAGGGCAACATGCCGTACATTGTGAAGCCCTAGTACACGTGGTTGGACGTATACTAAAGAGTGAAAGAGGGGGACTGTCCAAGGCCGGGGATGTAGGATCGTTATCCTCTTCGAGAACGATGTAGAAGAGAAAAGTAGGAGCAGCGGGAGGTGGTCAGATCCATCGGTTGGATGAAGTGGTGCAGAAGGGATAAGCGCCTGAGATTATGGCATTTAGTTTGTCAAGGGAAGGCGCTATGACGACTTACCTTCGACCGTAATTCGTCCAGGTCTTTCTTCGTCGCTTTTGGACCTTTTCTTTCATCTCGCTCCCATAACCTGCCCATAGCCAACTGGGTACCATTGAACACTTTCGCATAATCCAGTTCCCCGTCTGAGCGCTCCGAGGCGTGCTTGAGTTTCGGTGGGAAGCTGTCAGCAGTTTCACCTTTCAAGCTGAAATGAAAGTATTAAAGTCACCTGAGTCGAGGATCCCAAACTTGCAATCCGACGACCGTGTTATTGGGCATCGCATCGACACCTAACTTTCTGATCTCCTCCCATTCCTAATCACCGCAATGCATCAAATTATCTCCCTTCGCTAATAAAACATACCATGTCACATGCCATGCCTGTGCAGCTTACGCATGCATCCAAAACCTCGAGTGCCCTTTCGCCACCAAGATGGAGTACTCCAATATCATCTGACGCAACACGGATGGCAATAGGTCTCTCGACATCTTTCGTGCCAAGCTTCTCGCAGAATTTTGTTGCTCCTTCAGTGAGCACCTCAAGAAGATGCGATTGCTGGAGCGGCTGTTTATGCAACATGTCAAGACAGCTGCCGCATAGAAGAAAGGTCATTGAAAGGAACAAACGGACATGAGCAATGATAAACAGTTTGGCAATCTCTTCGTTTTCCTGCTCTGGTTGAAAGACCATCTCTAATGGTCCAACGAGCCCTCTCGGATACGCGTTCCATTCGTAGGCGGTAACTCTCATCACTCTCTTCCCGCTCGCATCGCTAGCTTGAGTAATCAGCACGCGGAGAATGAAGGAGAGAGGATAGCCACCGTCTTTCTCCAGGGTCTAAGATGCCGTCTAACAGGTTCAAGAGCCAGGAACGTGGCCACTCAACTTCGATAATGCTGTGGTAGGATGCGTCGTGGACGGTGCATCCGTGCAGAGAGGCACGATACGTCGCGCGGTGAGTCTTCTCTGTCGGTCGGTGTGCCTGGGATACCATTAGTAGATGATTAAGATCGAAGTATCGAAGATGGGACTGCGCCAGGAGCCCTTGATTACATGGAGTGCAGCAGATTGATGGAGGTCACCAGCAACAACTACATGATAGCCACTGATAATAGCCTTTCGTCAAAGATTCATAACATCAGAAGCTCAGGCAGTTGACAGCCAAAGGTCAATATTGCCTCGTTTCATTTTGAAGCATCTTGAATGTAATTAATGGGTACTAAAGAGATACTTACTAGTCTAAATCCCCATACGTCGACCATATGCATTCTTTTAGCATGCCACAGATGAGTGTTAAGCCACTTCTTCTCGCTTTGTCTCCTGGCCCATCTAATATACATTTCTCAGTCTTTCGATCCTACATGAAGAGGGCCGTACAAACCTTGCCATGTCTTCTCCCTTCTTCCCCTTCTTCTTCTTCGTCCCCATCTTTTTATGGTCAAGCTCCCTCTTAGCCCTCTGTCTCAACCGCTCTGGCACGCGTCTGACATTCCAGCTCGCTGCTCTTCGCTTGAGATGTCGAGGAAGGGTCTGGAAAGCTTGTTTATTCGACGCTTCTTTGGAACTGTGAATGGCGCGGGATAAGGAGGCGAGTTCGTGCGACCGCGAGGATAGAAAGGCTGGGACTGAGAGATTTGCTTGCGCTGAGGAGGATGGAGTCGTCGACGTCGAGGCACCGGAAGGGATGGACCGTAGCGCTCGCATGCGTTTGCGCTTGTCGGATGCGTTTGTGGACATTTTTTCAAAGAGGCCTATGACACAATTGAATATCAGGCTCATTGAGTTCGGGAGAGATAGAACTAAAAGGGAGCGACCCCGAAGAAACACGGCAAAGCAGAACGTTCCTCAGGAAAGCATTTGACCAGACACCTCGTCCTGCTCTTTTATCATTGAATCGATCCATTCCTACGTAACACCAAATTCCAACTTGGGCACAGTAAAGAAACAAAGGGATTGTAATGTTAATGTTCGTCGTTCGAGACGTTTAGAGGCAAGCACAATGCCTTTAGTAACAAAAATTCTTGAAGAACAATCTTTCTGTCGCGAGCTGATCTTCATAAGAGGAAATGCAACTTGCTTGCTTTCGGGCTCCCCAATCGATGGACGCAATATGATGAAAGAAACCGTCGATTCAGCGCAGGGCTAAACGACCAAACGAGAAATGTGAAGTGAGAAACAACGATGACTGAAAGGCCCGAATGTTAATTTGAAAACACAAGCCAACGTTATTTATCCGAAGCTTGCCCCGGATAACGGATTCAAACAGCCGGAGAGTGAACCGAACCGGACAACTTGGCCAGCACGCGACCTGAATTCACGTGAATCCGGTCAATCCAATAAGAAGACGCGCATTCCGCTCAGCCCAGTTTTCACCAACACTCAGACACTCTTAGACACTACCCATATCGTCATATCAGCAAGAAACGACATGGCCGCAGAGAAACAGCTTCGCCAGTTGAGCAGGGAGGAGGTGAAAAAGGTGCGCATCTCTACCAACCTTGGACGGGGCTGACATTTCGTTTGGTTGCTAGCACAACACCCCGGAGTCTCTGTGGATTATCATTGACACCTATGTCTACGATATCACCAAGTTTGCTGATATGCATCCTGGAGGAGCAGCGGTGCTGTACGACAAGGAGGTCATGGGACAAGATTCGACGGATGTCTTCTTTGGCCTCCACCGTGCTGAGGTGCTGAAGAAGTAAGCTCTTTCTTTCTAAGTATCGCTCTGGGAGAAGGTGCGGTGTTGATGCATTGATTTACGAAGGTATCAACGTCTTATTGTCGGACGCATAGCCGGCGAAAAGACCAAGATCATCATCCGTGCTCCGGGCACACAATCTCAAGTCCCATATGCCGAGCCTATGTGGTTAACGAAGGGATACTACTCCCCATACTACAATGTGAGCTTTGTCGCTTTTTCCTGAAGAACGGCAAAGGTATTGATGTAGTTTTGTTTGTAGGATTCGCACAGGCGCCTCCAACAGTACATGAGGAAATTTGTGGACGAGCATGTTGTCGAGCACGCCCAAGAAATCGAGCAGTCGAATGAGCGGCCCGATCCCGAGCTCATCAAAGAGATGGGCAGGCGCTACATCAACCACATGAGGTTGGGACCTGGCAAACATCTCCATGGCTTGACATTACCCGGAGATGTGAAGGGAGAGGAATTCGACTACTTCCACGAGTCTGTCTCTCTCTCCAACTTCCCTATCTTTGCTCACCAGCCACTGCAACAGGCTGATCGTCACCCAAGAACTCTCGCGTATTGCAGCACGTGGAGCGGCTGATGGTCTCCAGGGAGGAATGGTCATTGGGCTACCGCCAGTTCTCAACTTTGGCTCTCCAGCGGTGAAGAAGGAGGTCATTGAGCCCGTCCTTAAGGGAGAGAAATTCATCTCACTTGCCATTTCAGAAGGTGAGCTTTTCGTCTTTGAATGCGTGGGACAATCCTGACGTTACATTCCAAAGCCTTCGCTGGTTCTGATGTCGCGCAGCTGAGGTGTACGGCTACGAAGACGGAGGATGGAAAGTTTTGGATCATCAATGGAACGAAGAAGTGGATCACGAACGGCCAGTTCTCAGACTACTTCACCACTGTATGTGCCATCCCAATCGCTTACGCAAGAACCAAATTAAAGGCCTATCTGTAGGGATGCAACACTGGCAAAGGTCTCACCGCCATCCTTGTTCCCCGAATTGAAGGTGTGGAAACGAAGCAGATGACGACGTCTTATTCCAAGGCGGCTGGCACTGCGTACATCACCTACGACAATGTGAAGGTTCCAGTGGAGTACACCCTTGGGCAAGAGAACAAGGGTATTTACGTTATCTTGTCCAACTTCAATCACGGTATGTCTCCCGTCTCAATTTTCATGACCTGGTGCTGAAGGAATCGGCAGAACGGTGGGTCATGTGCTGTGGTGTCACCCGTGGAACAAGAGCCATCGTTGAAGAGTGCTTCAAATGGTTAGTCTCCTGCATTCTTCCGTCTTTTTGGGCTCCACCGACACCTGTGGGAAACGTAGGGCTCATCAACGCAAAGTGTTCGGCAAGCCACTTATCTCTCAACCCGTCATCCGCCAAAAATTCTCCCACATGTTCGCCAAGGTCGAAGCCGGCCAAAGCTGGCTAGAAACCGTTACCTATCAAAGTGCGTTTTCTTCCTTCTTCAATCTAAGAATCCTTTTGACGAGTTGATTGGATGGATGTAGTGACGCACATGAACTACGCCCAACAATCCGATCTGGTCGCTGGCCAGATTGCTCTCCTCAAACAGTACCTCACCAGGATTGCCCATGAGGTGGCAGACGAGGCAGTTCAGATTTTCGGTGGCAGGTCAGTATCCCTCCTCCATTTTACAGGTGACGAAGTGGACGGTAACTGACGTTGGATTTGCAGAGGAATCACCAAGACCGGAATGGGCAAGCACGTCGAGATGTTCCAACGAAGTTACAAATTCGATTCAATTTTGGGTTCGTCCTCCCGCTCTCTTCCTCTTCAAAGCTTTAGATTGAACATTTGTCGTTTTAGGTGGTGCCGAGGAGGTTTTGGGAGACCTAGGAGTTCGGCAAGCAATGAAAAAGGTGCGATTTTAGACCCCTCTCCCACTATATTTGTTGACACTTTCTGCAGATGCCTCCTGCTGTTCTCTAGAGCAACTTGCATCACAACCAGTTCTTCTGCTACACGGCGCCGTTCGTTCTATTCCATGTTTGACTCTTTTCCGTTATCTAGTCCTCACGCACTGTGAATACTACTATTTTTGTGTGCAAGAGAATGAGGATATTTTATTTCCATCTACTAGTTCTAGTTCACGGTGGTAAATAAGGCTAGGCAGCAGCGGTAAAGTAGTTATTTGAGTAAACTTCAAACGAGAGACAGTTGTAATGAGTGAATGCTGCAGGCTATATTTTGACAAACAACCGCTGAACAGATTTGTGACAAGCCAAAACAATGTTTGGCAAGTAAAGGAACGAGTGAACTGTCCATCTTCTCAATCCGAAAAGAGCAAGGGAAAACGAATCCTAAAATGTCCGTTCAAAGCTGAAGAACGAGGGAAACTCTACGCTGTGCATGAACGAAAGCAGAGATAAGGTTTTGCGAAAGGCACAGTCTAAACCGGTGAAAGCAGCGAGAAAGAACGAAGTGTCCATAAAAACAACCAGAAAGTTACACAATCAATCAAGAGTCCTTCTCCTCCTCGTCGACGAAGATGTCAATGAGTACGGCCTCCGAATCATCATCAGGAAGTCGTATCCGTCCTTCTTCTTCCTCGTCTGTACAAAGGCAAGAAGCGATGATAGACAGGAGTCCGAAGAGGGGGAGACCGAAGAGGAGAGCGAAAAGGGATAGACGGTAAAAGTAGTTGAAAACCGCTCCCTTTCGTTTCTTCGCGCTAGGAGTGCTCGTGGGAGTGGAAGTGGGTCGGGAAGCAGGTCTTGGAGACGGTCGAGAAGAGGGTCGGCGATTTGGAGCACCCAACGAGCGCATCCGCTCCATCTCCGCCTCCCACGCTGCGCAATCTGTATCCTTCTCAACTACTGCGTCACTCTCTCCTTCGACTCGAACGATCCCTTTGCGCCCGTCCTTCCTGCACTGGATCCTCAGAAACTTCGCACTGGAGGGTAAGAGGTCGGAGAGGTCGAAAGGCTCGTTAGTGGAGAGGGGAGGAGAAGTGTCAGAGAACAGGGAGGAGAGCAGGTACAAGGTGGAGAAATGGTGCCGATGGCGATGCTGGGAGCGGGAGAGTGATGAGCGTCGTGGTGGATGGAGAGAGTATGACTGGGTGAAAGGGGAACGTGTGATGTTGAACAATGGAACCGAGACAGAAGTTTCCTTTACAATTCCAGTGGGATAAATAATTGCCATGAATGAGGAAAGATAAGTGACGCACAGGGATGGACAATTGCATAGTCCACATCTCCTTCCTCTTCGGCCTCATGATGAATCGGAACTGACTCCTCTTCTCCATCTCCTTCCATTCAGCATCCTTCTCTTCTACATCTGAACTCAATAGCTTCACAAGTGAAACTGTGATGTTTGCACGCTCCTCGTTCTCCTCGCGTCGAGAAAAGGGGGAAGAGGTTTCGTAGGTAAGAGAATGGGGAAAGAGGAACAGTGAGTTGTCTGCGTAGGAAGGGAGTGGGAGGTGGTATGTCTGTTGAGTAAAATCAATTAGCGCGACAAGTCAACATCCAGAAAGGAAAAAAGAGAAGAACGCGAACCTTTGTCTCAAAAGTGAGCGAATTGTCAACTGTGTTGAGCGAAAGAAGAATCTCTCTCTCCCCTGTCTCAGTATCTAAGAACTCGTCCACATGGGTCCTAAGGACGAATTTGATGCCCTCCTCCTCGACGTTCTGCTCCATCCGGATATCGAAGCCAGCATATCCCCCTTCCTCACCCAACCTTCCCGACACAGAACAGTCAACCAACCCTGCCTTCTGTGCATGTCCAAAACTCACCTGACAAACCCTCCCCCCCCTCTCCCCTCTCTAAGGCTCTCACGCTTCCCCTGACCAATCTCCTAGCCTGCCTATTCCATGTCTTGACCCTCAACCCGCTTCCATCCTCATCCGACTCATTCAACGATGCAAGATTCAAAAGGTTGAAGAACCACAACGGCAACCTCATTGTAATTGGTTTAAGGAAGGAATAAAGGAAGGTAAGGGTGAGAAGGGGGAAGTGATTGGGAAAGAAAAGAGAGACGGATGTTATGTAGACGGTCGTTTCGTCGCCTGCCTTCCTAGAGTCGGATCAGCAGTGCAAAGTACCGAACGGCCGGTTGTTGCTCTGACACTTGCGTTTTCCGTTACCAACCGCACTTTCGCTTGTTGCATATCTAATAGCCTGCACTTAGGCACGGGTTCACTCAGAATTACTCTATGCAGCTGGCCACGTTGAAGCATGCCGAGGTAATTGTTTGGATCATGAGCAGAACTCGGAACAAGACGATACTGTCTGAAGATGGAGCATAGGCATGATCATACTTTTCACCAGAGTATGGCATACAGAATGAAGAAGATGATGGTAATGTAATGGCCTCGAAGACGGCGACCTGCAATTTATACCCTGCATCATGATCAACAAACAGTTCCCTATGAGAGGTAGAATAAACGAACTTGAAACCCCGCGACTTTCTTCGTCCCCTGGCCTTCTCGAACTTCCTTCCCTTGGAAATGACGTATGGCTTCTTGTGCTATTCTCCCACAAAACCACCCACTCATCAGTTCCGTTCCTTATTTTTGCAGCATGCCCAACAAAAATAAACATTTGAAGAGAAGACAAACCTTGTGCGGTCCCATGCCGAAATGTCTAACTGCCTCCCTCGCCGTCTTCTTACCCCTCAACAAGACGGTATTAGCACCGGTGGGAGCCCTTGTCGCGAGCTGATCGAGCGTGATAGCCTCTCCTCCATTTGCCTCAATCCTCGCCTTGGCCGTCTTCGTGAACCTGAGGGCAGCAACGGAGAGCTTAGGAACCTCGTAAATCCTCGCGTCATCAGTGATGGTGCCGACGACGACGACAGTCTTGCCGTCCTTTCCTTTTGTTTGACGAACGATGTTGGACACTGATACGGGAGGTCGGTTGATGCGGGATTGGAAGAGTCGTTTGAGGATCACTTTGTTGAAGGGGGCATCGGTACGGCGAGCAAGGAAGCGGTAGAGCTATTCCATCCAGAACTCAACATGGGTTGCAACCCAAAGAGAAGAGAAAAAAGCACCTTCACAAGCAGAAGGAGGTATGGGTCCTCCGACGCTGGGGCCTTTCGGTGGCCCGATTTGACGTGGTGTTTCTTGAGGTCGATACCCTGCCATGCACATCATCCTGTCAGTGCCCTATACACTCCGCTAGCAGCTCACGACTGACCATCTTTGCACCGTTTTGCAACTCCAAGAGGGAAGAAAAACAAAAAGCCAAAACCCTAACCAGCAAAGTCAATTCCGACCGCTTGAAGATTGATGACGGTCGGTTGATGCAGTGATGAAAGATGATGCTGGTGGCGAGTCAAAGGCAAATAAAAACGACCACCAAATTTAATTTTCTTGACTTCCGAAAACCAGGCAAAAAAGGAACAAGGATGGCGGACTACAGCAGGGAAAGGAAGAGGTCTTATTCTCCTCAGTAAGTTTCGTTCATCACCTTGAAAACTTGAAGGAAAACTGAGATTCGCCTGATAGACCCAAAGGACGCGACGAGCCTTATGAATCCCGTCTCGACTCTAAGCACCGTGACCATGGATCACGCGAGAATAGTCCTTCAAGGGAAAGAGAACGAGAACGAGACCGTGACCGCAGCGACAGGGACCGTGACTATGACAGAAGGGATGGGGAGAAAGGAGAAAGTGGGAGAGACAGGGACAGGGATAGAGATTCGCGTTATTCCTCTACTGCTGCAAGAGGGACGAGGACGAATGGGTCTGCGTCCGTATGTCTTCCCTACGCAACATTCTGGCATGCAGGAAGTTGATTTGGGTCCGTTGGATGTGTCAGCAAAACCCGCCCTCCAAGTGCGTTGGTGTATTTGGACTCAGCATCAGGACGACAGAGAGGGACCTGGAGGACTTGGTGACCAAACATGGGAGGGTTGAGAAGGTAGTTGTCGTGTACGATCAGCGCGTAAGTTTTGTATCATTGATAGCTTCGACCGGTCCTTACACAATTCGTCGGCGTCAGAGCGCCAGGAGCAGGGGGTTCGCGTTCGTGTATATGGATACTGTTGAAGACGCCCGAGCCGTTGTTGATGGCCTGAATGGAGTGGTGAGCTCTCGTCCAAGTTCTTTCTCATTCCACTAACACCTTGAGGATCCAGGAGCTCCACGGCCGCAACATCCGCGTTGACTACTCTCTGACGTCGAGTGCGCACGATCCCACCCCTGGCCAATACATGGGTTTCAAGGACCGCCGCCCTTCCTATCGCTCCTCTGGCCCTGGGTCTTATGACCGCTTTTCGAGGGGTTATGAGTATTACAATGGTGGAGGGGCGGAAGATACGACTCTAGCGCTTCCCGTGGCAGAGGAGGAGATAGGGGCGATTATGAGAGGGAGAGAGAGAAGAGGAGGGATGACTGGTATGAAAAGCATGGAGATCGCGACCGAGAGAGAGAGAGGAGGAAGGATGACGACAGGGATGGGAGAGAGGAGAGATATAGCTCTAGGAGGAGGGAAGAATCGCCACCGCCGAGGAGGAGCAGGAGCCCAGCCCATAGGTCCAGGGATTAAAGCCTGTGGGCCTGTGTCATGTCGCGTTGTCGAGGATCGGATCGGAAGGAACCATAAACCGAGTGTATTTCGTTGGATCATCTCTCTGACGCGCTTGGACGTGGCCTATTGCACTCAAGACTACGGTACGGAATTCGGGAGAGGAGAAAGTCAGTTTGCGTTTCGTGAAGAGGAGAAGAAGACTTTCAATTTCTATCATGTATCCGCCGTCTCGTCCCCAGGCCTTCAACTCCCTGCTTTGTTTCATATCTCATCATCAGATCTTCTGCTAATGGCGTTTGTACCCCTTATTCTTTCCATATTTTAACAAAAAAAAGACAGGTATGCAGCTGTTCATGACCGAGGAAGAAAGAGCTTCAGTTATCGAACAAGGTCGAGGTTGTTCAAAGTGATCGTATACGAATATGAAGATAATTTCTCGAGATCTTGAAGGTGAAGGTCGTCATGAAGACCCTCAGAACATAAGGAGAAGGTGGTTTCTGTTCTGCTTGAAGCAGAATCAGGTACTCGCGTCGGCTGAAGCGTCGAAGAGCAAAACCGGCGCACGCGCAAGTGCTGCATGAAATGCCGACTCGACCCTTTGTCGTCGTTGATTCAAGTGGTATCGGTCAAAGATGGCGCTACCTTCGCGTCAACGATCTAGGGCATACAACCCTGCTAGCGAAGCGAGCCTCGATGTTGCCCATCTCCCGTGGAGTCCCACCGCGTGGATGATGCGCTGCCTAAAGCCAGCAAGAGCGGGTTCTTCCACAGGCTCTCTATAACCTGCGATTTGTTGTCCACATAGCTAGCTAATCGACAACTTGTTCTAGGGCCAGACGACAAATCGTTCCCCTATGTTATGCCCTTCTCAGGTGAGCCTTTTTACCCTATTCTTAAGCAGTTCAAGGTGTATGTATACATCTGCTTTGTGCAATAAATATTTAATGCACTTGGACACTTTGCTTCATTTCAGCACGTGCCATAATCTGAACCCGCGACTATGACCTAACTTGCTATTTCTCTCCACTCAATCCCGTCGAGTTCGAACGACCATCTCCTCTACACTCGTTTGCATTTCACACTTCTCGTAACGAACCATCATGCCCTCGGTGCTCAACACGCTCTTCAGCGTGCCCTCTCAGAAATATTCCATCCCGCTCTACGACCCTGACCACCCGTCTCCCAGCCTAGCCTACCACCAATCCGTCAGTCGCTCACGCTCGACTAAGTCAACACGATCGAGGACATCAAGTCTTCTTTCGAACACTGGGATTGGGAAGGATTGGAGGGAGGAGCCAACACTGCCGAATGCCGAGTCGTTGAGGCTGAGGAATGAGGATGTGCTGGGAGTGGGTTATTCTGGGAATGGGAACGGCCATGTCAGGCAGAGGACGGTGAGTCTAGGGAGCGTCAAGACGGTGAAGAGCGCTCCTGGCTCTGTAAAGAGGGAGGGAAAGAAGAGCTCGTCGAATCGCACCAGCTTCTTGAGCTCGGGAAGCGACATGTTCATCCCTCCGCCCATCCCTCCCGTTCCCAAAGGGTATGAGTCGACCACCTCTTCATCCGCGGGACACCCCTCTGTTATCACACCCTCCGCTAAAAGGCATTCCACTCTCGACTTCGATAGGAGGCGAGCAACCCCATCTCCCACCCACTCCTCCTTTTCCTCTACTTCGGCTCCCGCTCATTCGCATTCTCGTTCCCATTCTCAAAGCACGAATCATTCCCAGAGCACGAGCAATGCACGCAGAGGCTACAGCAGGGACGACTACTCCGCCGCATCCAGCATTTCTGCCGCGAGCTCGAGCACCGGAAAGGTGTCGTGGAGCAAACGTTTGACTGGTGCGCCGTCGAGAAAATATGCCACTTCCGAGCCGGAGGTTCTACAGGTGGATGTTACCCGAGTGAGAAAAGGGAGGAAGGGGAAGGAGCGCGAGAGCGTGGCATGGCCGGGAGAAGAATATGAGAGCTTAGATGGACATGCCGCGACACGTTGGTTAGATGATGGCGAGGGGGAGAGGAAGAGGAAGAAGTCGAAACGGAAGTCTACTAAATCTGTATGCATTTCTGTGTAATGCTGCCTTGATGTCTTGTCTAATGAGATGACGGAACATAGGTCTCGAAAGCCCTACCTCCCGAGCCGCCACTACCACAATCATCCTCAGCGAAGACCATCACTCGCACTTCCGCAGAGGCAGCACCAGTCACATCTCCCTCCGCCATCCCTGGGCCTGCACTACCTCCAGAACGTCCGGAACCCCCCGCAACGGAGATGGAGCTCAAGATCCTGCGAGCGCTTACGCGGACGGGGTTGTTGGACCAAGTGCTGGAAGCGGTAAAGGAAGAAGAAAGCGAGGCAGACCGGACTTCGAAGCTCCCTCCTTCCCCACCTGTTGTCACTCCATCACTGGTCAAGGAGTCGCCGGATGTTGTCCCGCCGCCTGCATGGCTCGTACCGGCTTCCAGCACTCCTGCGGTGCCAGCGGTGGATGTACAGAACGAGATCCCTCAAATAGAGGAAGCTATAGTCGCTATGGAAGAGCCTATCATGAAACCTAAGATAGATCTCGTTCCATCACGACCGATGAAAGAAGGAACCCATGTGCACCTGTCCTCCCTCAGTTTCTCCCTTCCTCGATCCCTCGCAGGCACAATCTCAGTGCTCAATATCTTCTTCGAAAAGTCTGTTGTGCTGCTTTATTCCTTTGACGGATGGAAAACCAATGGAACACTTGAGGGAAGGTGGCAGAAGTCTGCAGAGGATGGCAAGTTGGACGTGTTCGGCTTCAGTGGGGAGGTTGAGGAGGAAGGAGAGGTCGAGCTCAAGGCGGTTTTTAAGGCCAATGGTGAGGAGTGGATGGATGACGACGGACTTGTCTTCTGGATCGGAGATGTGGGAGGAAGCGAAAAGGGGAAGAAGAAAGCCCAAGAAATGGAAGTGCCGAAAGAGGAGGAGAAGAAGGACGGGAACACGCTCAAGATCCCACGCCTCAAGCTGACAAGGACGAAATCGGATCAAGAGCGGTTAGGTCTCGTAGAAGACGAACTGATACCTAATACCCCTCCAATGCCTGCACCGGCATTGGCGACGACCATCGATTCTCCAACCCGTACAGAGGAGCCTTCCCCAGTACCACCCCCTCGGGCTCGAACGAATCCCATCCCGCCTCCACAACCAGTGTTCCCAGCACCCGTTCGTGAACTCTCTTATCCACCACCGACATCCGAGGCTAAACACGATCGGCCCTCCAGCGTGGAACTCCACCAACCAGCACCACTCCGCCCTTCAGCGAATCCCAAAGACCAAAACAACGAGCACGTACGCCAATCGGTATTACTGCGAAACCACAGTTCCTCTCCTCGAGGTTCGATAGAGACGACGACGGATTCGGTCTTCACTCGCTTCGGGAACGGGAACGCTCCCTCTGGGTTGACCAGCTTGAGCACAACAGTGGAAAATCTTCCTCCCGCCAATTTAAAGAGGCTTGGACCGGGAGGGAATATCGGTAGAAGGGCTCAGAGTGTCTTCAGCGAAGATGGAGCTGCACCGTCGCTCTCCAACTTCTCGACAATGACAGCGCCGACTGGGATGTATCGGGCGCCGAAAAATCGGAGTCGAGCGTCGTTCCTTGGCCAAGACTTACAACATGAATCAACCACAATTGGAACGATCAGTGTGTGCGCCAATGTCCTCCTTCGCCCTTCACTCCTCCAGCGTCTCACCAATTCAACGCCCAAACGCTTAGCTACTAAACTTATCGATCCTTCCCGTGTACTCGGTTACGGATCCCTGAACCGCCCTCCCAAAAAGTTGGGAGCAGATCAGATCCTCGTGCAGGTTTGGGCTGTGGGAATCAACTCTTTGGACATCGATATTGCGCGGCAAGTGATAGGGAAAGGGGACGCGTTCGGCTGGATCCCTGGCCGGAGCTTTATTGGGAGGGCAATCGAACACGGCTATGAAGTTGGGCATGCGAGGAGAGGAGAGGTCGTCATGGGTTTGATGGATCAGAACAAGTCTGGAGCGTGCGCGGAGCTCATCATCGTCGATGGTGACCGTGTTGCTCCTGCTCCTGAGGTCAGATTGAACACAGAGGAGATTGCTTTGCTCCCTCTTTACGGAGTCCCTGCATTTCAAATCGCCATTTCCCTGAGCACTAATTTGCCAAATGGATCAAAGGTCAGAGCAGACCTTTTCGATTCTCCATTCGAATGTATACTGACAATACGCTAGATCCTCATCCTCAATGCTCATCAGGGAATTGGTTTCCTCACCCTCCAACTCCTTCGAACAATGCGGTCTGGTGTCCTCTGGATAACCGCTCAAGCGCCATCACATACTGGCGAATCGCTCGAGTTCCTTCATGCCGTAGGCTCCGACCTCTCTCTAAACCAGCCTCTCGATGCCATCGCTCTCATCCCAGATTCTTCCTTCGACGTCGTCATCGACACTGTCGGTGGAGCTGACGTATACCATGCCTCCAGACGAATCTTACATGGAGATGGAGGGAGCTTCATTACGACGGTTGGGGATTCAACAGAGCTCCCTACGGTCGGGGCTCAATGGAGGACTGGTGTCAAGAGCTGGAAGAGCCGGTTTTTCAAAAAGGACAATAAGCGGATTTCCTATTGGTGCGTAAGGATGGATGAGAGGGACGATTGTAAGGAGTCCTTAGTGGAATTGAGGAACCTAGCAGTAAAAGGTGAAATCAAGCCTCCTGTTGGTCGTGTGGTTCAGTTTGAAAGAGGTGAGACCGCCTTTTCAGATGACATGGCAGACAATGGGGTTGTTATTCGACTTGTTTGAAGTTTGTCGCGAATGGACTTTTAGTTGTGAATGAACTTGGGTTAGCTTTTGGGTGCATTTGTGAAATTTTCTGCTCATCATCGCAATCTTTTTATTCCTCACTCGAGAGAAGCTAAACATCTCTTAATATTTGATCCTTGCATAGATTCCTTCAGACAACATCAATGATATTGTTCTTGTATACTGACATACAACGGCCATCGGCTTGCCCGAAATTCCCTGTTGCCCTGAGTTGCGAAAAAACTCTTCAAGTGATAACCATAATTAAGGAATGGTCCTGGCAAGATGCGCAGCAGAGCTCAAAGCGCTTTAACCTTCCAATTTACAGGAAGATTTCAACTTGTTTTAGTTGTTTGTGACCTAACTTCGCTCCAGGGAATCATTTCGTATCTTTGAGAATGAGTAAAGAAGGTTAGTCCTTCTCCCTAATTCGCTAGGACTGACAGTATGCGTCAGCCAAAGCGTTGCCACCGCTATCCCCTTTCTTTAACACAGGTTCGTCTTTAGTTGTGTGCTCTGTAGTTGCCATTGCTGATGTGATCGCAACACCATAGGGACACCTGTATCTAGTCCTACAGCTCATCAAGGTCGTCAACGGACTCATGAGCACTCAGTCGGGAGTTGGCCGACGCACGTTTATGCAGACGGTCAGCAGGCTCATTCTTCCTTTGAACTAGACCAACATTGCATAGTGGACCTGTCCATGTCGTTTCTACGATTAACAAAGTCTCTAACGGAAGGCGCTAAGAATCTGCTGTCAGCAGACACAGCCATTCATTCATTGCTTCCCCCCCTCTCAGACCACATCCACCTCTCTTTGTCCAGGCCGCTGATGCTGAGCACCAATTCGAAGAAAGACTTTGTCAACCAGTTGAGGTTGAGAGCGCAAGATCACGACCGGTTCGTCATCTCAAGGGCTCTCACGTTTATCTGTGCTCATGTAATCTCCATAGCTTTGAAATCGCTTTTGATTCTTTGGCTGTTTTGACAAATGACGACAATACCCGACATTTCCTCGTCCTGGAGATAAATGAAGGGGCTTCACTCGTACGCATTTCCCCTCAGTTATTAATGCACTGAGGTCCTCCTGAACCGTGATTGACACATAGCTCCGAAACCTCGTTTCCTCAATAGACAACCTCTGTGTCACCCACCGCCTTCCTCCTTACTATGCTGAACCGCGCTTCCACATCTCACTCATTTGGTGGCTTCCTTCACCCGAGCTTGACCAAAAGGAAGGATGGAAGGAAGAATTGGAAAAAAAACTTGAGCAAACATTTGGGGATGAAATCAGAAGAATTGCGCCATGTGAAGTCAAGGCAGTAGAATGTAAAATAGGGCAAGAGGTCATCAATATTCAGTTAAGGGACTCATTTACATGAACAACGATTTGAATCTGCATCCTCCCACCAAAAATTGTCATTCTCAAAGTGTAAAGGATTTATTCTTCCTCCTCCTGTCATTGCACAAACAGCATTAATAGCAGAGCGCCTCTCAATAGGTGAGTTAATGTCAGGTTTGCATGTCGTGCAAATTGGTACTTGTTCGCCTATTTGCGCTCACATCACTACTTGGCTGATTGTGTCTCCTCTCCTCGTATCAACCCTACATAATCCCACTGTTGCTTCCTCCTTTGGTTCTCTTGCATATTTCGTGTAGTCTCTTCTACACTTAGTGGCAGTGCTATTCCACTTGTATATAGAATGGAGAGTCGTGGAGTTGACCCCAGAGTATTCTCGTAGGTATATCTCCACTACAGGCTAGTCTTCCCATGTCACATTATGCCCTTAGGTTTATTGCTGATCAGTTACTGAACATAGTGGTAGACATTTGCGCATTCTCATTTCTCACATCCTACAGCATTTTGGTCTTGTGAAATTTCCCTCTCTCTTTCCTCTTCTATTGCTTGATAATTGGCCCAATGAATGGCAATGGGCTACAGTGATATTTTCTCACAAATCTGCAAGACCCCTGCAGTGCAAGTCCCACTGCTTTTGTGGCTTACGTTTGCAGGTAAAGTTGTTTCTCTTAAGTATGAATTAACTCACCGCTTTTGTGGCTCACATTTGCAGTGCTTGCAGATCAGTGCCTGCTCTTACAGATAAGGCAGCTTGAGCTGCAAGACAGAACATTTGATCACAACCGGAGAAGCGGTGTGAACATGAGCGAGGTGTAGAAGACCAGGTTTGTGAGCAAGAAAACGGCTGCAGAGGGCAGGTGAGCTGTAGCCGGCGCTGGAGTGATGGAGCGTTATCACCTGGTGGAACGGGAACAGGAGCATGACAGTTGCCAACAAGAGGCACGAGGGGATAGACAGTCTGTGCCCAGAAAGATATCGGTGCCAATGGAATTATGGAATCGATAGAGGGAATCACTAGTACTGCTCAGTATATCTTATTTCCGAGTATTCTCTTTATTGCTTTCCTGATCTAGCTATCTTACATGTTTCAAGAAACATATGTTACAGTTTACGGCATTGCTTTTACATATGTATATATACATCGAGATGTAGTGGTGGTGCCTGGAGAGTATTCTCTTAGGCTTACCTCCACTACAGGTTAGTCTTCTCATGCCATACTATTCACTTAGGTTTACCTCCACTACAGACGCATCGCCCGTCGGCAACCGCACATAGTGTTTGCCCTAACACTTCCTTGCCTTAACAAGCTGGAACCAATTGGCAGGCAAGATTATTCACATTGGATCCACAAGCTACTGGAAATTTGTTGAGAGAGGGACAGAAATCCCTGTCTATGAGCTGGAAATACCTTATGGCGTGTATCAATACCAATGGGTCGTAATTTACACTGAAGATTGTATACGGCTCTTGCACATCTCTCTTCCCAGTTTGTTCACATTGTGCCAAAGGAAATGCTTTACAAAAATGCATCATTACTGGTACCAAACACGCTCACACTACAGACACAACTACGACAGCTTCTGGCTGTCCCATGCGCAAGGTTGTATCCAATTCACAAGCAAGACGTACCACTACCACACGTGTTTGATGATGGTATGAGCCACCCTCCACAACTCAATTTATCAATTTCTCACAAGTTCAAACACCAAAGTTTGACGTTCGATTGAGTAAAGCCACAAAAGCAAGAAAGGATATGGAAGAGGAAATGTATCCAATTAATTAGGTCCTTATGTCATGTCAAGTGGAACATACAGCAAGCTGCAAACTTTGAGCGAAGAATATTATTTTGGGCAATAGCTTCTGTAGTTACTCATGAGCAAGGCAATTATCGGCATACAGCCATGACGAGAAGCTGATAAAAGAAGAACACCCATGCTATAACAACGAGAAAGGAAAGAACGACTCTATAACTCCTTCCTCTATCTCTCTCAACAGGTGTCCACCCTATCCTTTCTCCTCCTTACCTCGCATTAGCCGAACCCTCTCGCTACGAGTTGTAAGGCTTTCCTTCTTAAAGTACTTTCCATCAGGATGATTGAACTTGGCTTACGCGCAACAGGTTGGCAATTGGGCTAGTCTGTTGAAACTGCCAACCTTCCAAGCGGTCGTTTTCGGTGGGTGGCCATCCGATAGCGAAAGAATTGTGTTCCCTCTGGAGGCAGTTTCAGGAACTGACTTTGCGTTGGCAGGTTGAAGTTGTCACAAGTAAACTGAGGGCAGCCCTTCTCATTGTCAGCATCCGTCCCTATTGCAAGTTCCGGCGGTGTGGGCGCGTCTTTCGACGATTTGGACGCGTCCTTCAACTTTGCGGTGGCTATCAGAGGCTTTTTCAGGGACTTGGGAGGTGTGGAGTCGGCAGATACAGGAGGAGAAGGGCATTTCGAACGGTTCACGGTATCTTTCATACTCTACCACAGAAGGGAGAGGCTCATCTTCTTCGTCATCCACGTAAATTAATTTTAGTGTGTGTGGTCGGGGTGGACGGAAGTGGGTAAGGAGAGCCACATTGTTGAAGAGTTGTGGGAGTCGGCGTAACTTAGCCTGTATGGACAGTTCATAAGACAGAGTCATCAATGGTCAGTGCGTGAAACACGGCAATAGATTCCTCCAGATAAGTTCATGAGACGATCCCTGAGCTATCCAAAATCTCACGCCGTTTTCACTTTCCTTTTCAAGATTTTTCAAAGCCTGAACGATATTGGACACC
>MU271593.1:0-41007 GCA_021432655.1 Atractiella rhizophila
TTTTGGCAGTGCAGAGCGAGGGATGCGCAGATGTGCAGTGACCATATCCGTCTTGGATCAAGAGGGTGGCAGACTCGTTTCCAAAGCCCTTAGACATGGATTTGGCGGCTGAGAAAGTTGGTCAGATAGTGAAAGGGGACATGTAACGGTAAGAAATAGGCTAAACCTGAGAGCGGAGTGACGGGATCATGAGTGTTGCCAATGAATAGCACTGGGTGTCTGATAATCGAAACCATTAAAACACTGCCAGGGAAAATAAAGGCTGCATACTTTGTTTTTCTGAGACCATCTTCGACAGTCCACGGTCCCCTGTACGCTTCAAATGGCTCGTAATCCCATCCAAAGCATTCGGACATCCAAAGCGACCACTGTTCGCCCACCCTGTTCGAATACGACGCATCGATATGATTGTTTCAAAGAGATGACTGCGACAGCACTGACCAGCTTGATATTTTGCTCATCTAGCAGGGCTGGCGTCAGTTACTTAATTCATGATTCGTTCGAGGAAATACTAGTACCTTGTGAACATAATTCTGGAATCCTTTAATCGTGAAATCCTTCCAAACATCCTTTGCCGTGTCCGCGCAGAGAATCAGCTACAGTCGAAGGTGGTCAATACTATATCTAAGCGTTTAAACGCTAGGGCGCTTACTCTGGAGCCAAGTCCCGCTCCAACATTCAATGGTCGATGAAAGATGTTATCATCCCATTTCTATTCCACACACCGCAAATGAGCAATCTTGGCCTATGAATGGACCACTCAACGCACCTTATGAACAAAATCATCCTCTCCTACTGCGGACAGATCCCACAACGGGCCACCATTTCCCTTCGACGCTTCATCAATTGCCTTTGCCAGTCCAGGCCAAGCTTGAGGTTTGTAGAGAGCAGAAAATATGGCTGAGTGCAAGCCGGACGCAGTCAGGATGCCAACACCCTTCTCCGTCGCCACGGGTAGGGGACTCGTCAAAAGAGTAGCGGAGACATCGGCGATCCGCGAGTGTAAGGAGGAAGTGGTCAAGTTTTCAGCTGCTAGAGCACAGCGAGAAGGACCGGCAGAGATGCACTCGCGCAAGAATCCGTTGTATGTCTGTCATTCGTGTCAGACGTGTCATAGACGGAAGGGATAGAAGAAGAGAACCTTTTCATTATCATCCATGCCAGAGATTCCCCAGTCAAGGATGTTGTTGGTATAGGTGACAGAGTCGGAGGTTCCATCGACAACCACGCGGTTGACAAGCTCAGGGAACATGGCGGAGAATGTGGCTCCAAGGATCGTACCTTTTGCTTTGCTCAGTTACATACCACTGAACCATATGCAACAAACCGTAGGAAAAACCTGTTTTTGCAACTGTGAGTGAGAAACAGTGCGTTTTGGGCAGATGAAGACAAACCCCAGTAATTGAGTCCGCCCTCGCTCTCCCCCAAAGCCTCCAAAATCCACTTCATGTCCCGAACAACAAAGGCGGTGGTAGTACTCTTCAGCATATCTTGATTCCCGTATTTCTTGCAGGCGGCGAGCTGCGCTTCACGATGCTTGAATTGTTTTACAAAGAAAGCATGCTCAGAGGCATCTGCTGCTGCTTGTTCGCTTTTAGTCAAAGAGTTGGATGTGCTGTTGTGTAGGTATGGTGAGGCAGAGGGGTAGAGTCGAGCCTTTTATTCGAGTTAAGATTGACACTACTCCGAAGAAGGGATGAGCGACCAACCTCGTATGGGTATCCTAAGGAGGCGATATTGTAGTTCTCCAAGTTCGCAGAGGCTTCATCAGAAAAGCACCCCACTCCCGGAGTTGTTTGGTTGACGCTAAATACAAACAGTAAGGCATGGAATAGCATGACTTAGAAGTTGAAGCATACCTTCGAGGATCAAAACCGAGGATATCATATTTCCCTGGATGCTTCTGTCAGATCATGTTCAACAAAAACTAAACTCACCTTCCAAGATCGTGTGTATCATTAGCCCAGCACGTGCCACTAACGACGTTCCTATAGGGGGTATCAGGCGTTCAAGTTCTCGCTTCCTCATCTCAAAATTTTCACACACCGGAACCTCCAGGACCTCCAGGATTGATCAACAACGTTCCCTTCCTTTCCTTCGGCGGCACGGTAGCAGGCAGTCTTCTCAATGCGAGAGAGACGGTGAGATTCGGTTGTGGGTTCAGGTGCTGTCACGCATCAACTTGAGCTTACATTCTGAGAAAAGAGAAAACTCACATTCATAGGAACAGTCAGGTATGCGCAATCCATCTCTGTCAGGTCAGCACAGGCAGACCAGGCAATGCCGCCATGCAGTCCATTGCTGAAGCTTCGACGAGGGGTATCCTCGGCCTTCCTCAGCAAGATCAGAGACTGACAGAATACTTAGCAGTTCACTGACTGGAAGTATGTTCCTAACGCCTTGAAATAATGTCTGGAAAAATCCTGACGAGAAGAGAAGGTATCCAGTAACCGCAAAAACTGCAAATTGGCGCGGGTTGAACGTCTTTCGCGGACGCTTGGGGGTTCCAAGCCCGTTTGGAGCGTAGATCTCCTGAGTGGATTGAGGCAGCTTCTCAGCCATTCTCACAACTTGGAACGACCAGAATGGCTGGTTGTGTATTTGTATTTGTCCAAAATTGCAAATTAGCGGAAGCGAATTTTCGATCAATCACACCGAGAAGGCGAGTGCTGGGCATGAACACGAGGAGGAGTGGGTCAGCTTTTAATGTGTCGTGGAGTCAGTTGGGGGTGAACCGGAGGAGTCCAGTGGAACGAAAGAGTGGTGTCGGAGCCAGGGAGTGGCGTACGCACTTTCTTTGTATGTTGTTGTTCTCGTGTGGTGAGAGAGGGAATGGGATGAGAGCGCGACGACGACGAGGTACATGAAAGTTCAACATTGTATCTCGATTGTACAAGTTAGTCTTGCTGTGAATAGCGTGGCGTATTGAGCTTTTAACAACCCAGACATTTCCACGCGTTACTCCAACCTTCCATTCAATGTTTTCATATTCCTATCCTGCACATGACTCGTGTTGTGAACACACCTGAGGTTTATGTCGAACTTCGATAATCAAGACACTTACCTTAAGACGAAACACGGCTGTCAGCATAAGGTGGAGAGCTGGAGACAGTAGAAGTCGTTTGATTGTGGAAACAGAGTGCTGGTTTACCTCAAATCACTCCCTTTCAACTCCGCCTGTGCTTTGAAATGTAGCCAATCTTTCTATCCCTCAGACGACGCTGATGGAATGGTTTGCTCCATCACCCGCTCCATCACCAGAACTGCTGCTTTGGGGACCGTGCTCTATTACCTCCAAGACCCACCGAATCCTTCAGGCATTCATGCGAAACATTCTGCCATGAAATAAGATCGGACGATGCGTTTGGGATAAAACTTGGACTCCAAGCGTGAACTTTCCAGCACCTCAACCACTTCCCGTACTCCAGCAGTCATGCTGTATGGGATAGACCAACAGCCTTCGTGAGTACTAACCACTCTAAATCTCCCAGAGTACTCACATATTTCCAAACGTCTTGGAGTAAAACCGGAATAAGTGGACAAGAAACAACTTGAAGTGCGAAATATTTGTTTCTTGAATGTGTTAACTTTGAATCGGTGTGCTACTTTCAGCGTCTTCCTTTCCTAAAATAATCCCTTTTTGTTGCAGACTCTTCTCATAAACTCGAAGGTGCTGGCAGCATTATAGCTAATCGAAACATAACATTTAATGTTTGAGCTTCAGTTCTGAAAGACAGACTGCCCTATAACTTTAATTTCGCAAAGACTAGCATTTTCTGCACTTACTAGTAGCTCACGCCTCAGGTTAAATGTTCCTGTTCAACGTTATGATTTCAATTCAATTCGATTTGTGATTTGCAGAGCATTTCATTCCGCTCATCAACTGTGCTACCACCTGACCACTTAACCCTCCTACTCCTGGCCTATCCAACACATCTTGGAAAAACCCTATTCGTACCATTGCGTTTTTCAAGGGAACTTCAACATTCAATAATGTTCAATGTTCAATGTGCAACATTTTGGGGACCCCGCATTCTGCTGCCTCCCAGTATGGACGCTAACTCCGTGCTCCGCCCTTGTCAGCTTGAACGCTTGTACCTCCCCCCATAAAAGCTGATCGAGCTCACTGGTGAAATCAATCCCCATTAACAAATCAGAGACTTCCGATCTTACAATCATGATGGAATGGTTCATATCTAAAATGACTGGTTCCTCAGGTTCCGCAGAAGGTGAGCATTATTACGATGTGAGATGAACCTTGCTGATCTAAGTAGGCGAAGACGCTGTAACGCCAGCACCGGCACCCGCGCAAATTGGAGCAATGAAGAAACACCTCCCCAAAAACGATGTCTACGTCGTCCCTCCATCGGCCCACATTGCCGATCCCAACGGGCTCCGCGTTCTTTGCCTTGACGGAGGCGGCGTACGAGGACTGTCTGAACTCTATATTCTGGAGCAGATCATGGAGCAGCTTGGGCACCAACTGTTCCCTGATGATCCCAATCCAGAGAAGAAGGAACTGCGACCTTGCGACTACTTTGACCTCATATGCGGGACATCCACCGGGGGACTCATTGCAATCATGCTCGGAAGATTGGGAATGACGACTCGTCAATGCATTCAAGTGTATGGGGAACTTGCGCAGAGAATTTTCCCCGATCCATCCGTCACCGAAAAAAGTCTCAATGCCATCAAAGGCTTGAAAACCGGAGTCTATGCGTTCGATAGTCAAAATCTAGAGAATGCAATTGTGGAGATGCTGGCTCTCTATGCACCGGACGAGGACCATAAAGATCCTCGGAAGATACCCATGAAAGATCCGGACGTCAACTTTGTACAAAGATGCAGAGTCCTCCTCACCTCCACCTACCAAGCCAATGCTGTCACTCCAGCCTTCTTACGAACGTACCGTACGGTTCACCACCGAACGGAGATGGCAATCTGGCAAGCGGCTAGAGCGACGAGTGCTGCACCGTTATTTTTCGCCCCTATCGAGGTCGACAACACTCTCTATGTTGATGGCGGCATGGGAACCAACAATCCAACCAATGTTGCCATTGATGAAACGAAGCACATCTGGGGAAACAACAGTCGGATCTCGTGTCTCATCTCCCTCGGGACTGGTTCACAACCTGCAGCCAAAGGCAGTGGTTCTTACTGGCAGTTGATGAAGGCGATGGAGCAGATTGTGACGGACTGTTCGAAAGTTGCCAACCAGGTGAAAGAACAGTTTCAGCAACAGGGGAGACGGGGCGATTACCATCGTTTTCAGGTCGAAGGGTTGGGAACGGTCGGACTGGCGGAGTGGAGAGAGGTTTCGACTATCGTGGGCCTCACGAGGGCATTCATGCAAAATCAAGCCTTCGAGGTTAGAGACGCAGCTGTGGGACTCGAGAGGGTGGGTGTACAGCTGGAACGGCAGGAGGACCTGGTAGACCCAGAAGATCAGAGGTGATCTCTTCCTAAAAAATTCTTTCAGTTTTACCTCCTTGTCTCATAAATATTTCAATATGTTTGAACGCTTCACTTTCACCTTGAGTACCTCCGTGTTGACGAACTTTCATTGTATATGTAAGAGTCAAATAGTGTCCAATGACAGGCATGATATCCCTAGAGCTAACCAGAGACTCACTTAACGACGCGGATAGTATTTCCAAGCACACTCGTACCCACCTGAATTCCACCATTTCATTCGATAAAGTCAGAGCTAAGGTAGAATGTAAGTTTTTGTATGTAGTCCCCAACCTCGCAAACTCAAACATGAGAAGGAAATGCCCAAAATTAAGACTCGAGGTTGCATAATTGTTCACTGCCAGTGTATTGAGAGTTTAATATTGGATGTCTAATGTGTACATCTTAACCATAACAATGAAGGTGCCTTCTTGCGACTAAGAAGGAGTAGACTACTAGCCACTAACCGTTCTACGGCTCCAACCTCCAGTAAAATTTAAAATTTACCAACATTCCTCCCACACCCTCCCACCTCTTCCCCCTTCGCTCCACCATCTCTCCGCCTCATCCTCTTCCATCCCTCCTTCAGTCCGCACAACCTTTTTAAAAGCGGCGGCCACAGACTTCGGCATCTGTCCTTCCGCCCTAATCCATCCAGAATCCGTCAAGCGTCAGCATAATGATTGATGGGGGGGCAGCAAAAGCTGTTGAAGGCGAACGAGGATGGGCAGAGAGAACTTGCCCGCAAATGTAAATCCAAGCACCTTCCTCCAAGAGCTCAAATACCTCCTGTGCATGCTCGACGATCTTATCTTGCACATATACCTTGCGCTCCTTATAATACATCAACATCGTCGTCAGACCCCGTTTCCGGATTCCAAAGGAAGAGACTAACCTGGGTCCGACTGCTCGCCACCACAACACGCGCATGGCTTAGCTCGTCCTCCCACTCCCTCTCAAAAAATAAATCCTTCGCTCGATCCCTGCATCCGAAAAATACCAGATTTTCGCTCGCTGCCCAATGAAAAAGTTTTCAGCGTCACAAGCCCGTAAGAAGGGGAAAGGAGGAGATATACATTTCGTGCGAGCTTGCATGAACGCTCTAAAAGGCGCTATACCCGTTCCTGGGCCTACACAGATGATTGGGGTCTCTTGTGGTGGAAGACGCATAGTTCCTTCCTCGATCCCAACACGAACTTTGGCTCCTGAACACCAACTGATCGTTCGTCGATGTTTTCTACGGAATAAAAGGAGAAAACAGACGTACCAACAGGCAATGTGGACAGATATGTAGTGCACACTCCTTTCCTCGGCGCTCGCAAAAACTTTGTCTTGTAATTAACGATGGCGACCAATATCTCAACCTGCAATCAACTCACGTCTTAGCGAGGAGTAACAGACGCGAACGGGTGGGGGGAGGACAGACGGATGATCCGTCCTGTTTGGCAGCAGAACAAATACTGAACTCTCGCCTCCTCATCATAGGTATGAGCTCCACCAACCACTCGATAGGCAAGTGTTTTACTGAGTTGAATTCTTCCAACACCTCCAGGATTGTACGCCGTGGGCGGGTTGCATAGTCGTACATATCCTCCTATACCACCGGATGCATCAATGCCATATACCTTCAAGACGTAACGGCGGGGATACACACAAGTCCCTCCTCAGATCCACTGGCAAAATCCCACAACTTCTCTTTGTGAACGGGATCGTCAGTAAAAAAGCTGAGGAGGTAGAAAAAGGCGCGGGTGGGGACGGCCGTGAAGTCCAACCTTTGCACTAACAATTTCCTGAGCGTCGTCGTATACGTACTCTTCGGATGGGAAGGATGGGTAGGGGATATGGAAACTGAAGCATCGGGGTCATAAGAGGATAAGAAGGAAAGGGAGAGGAGCCGAGAGACGGAGGATGGGGAGTTGCGTGGGAGGATGGTAAGGGTTGAACCTGGTTCATAGCTGCCGCATGAATAGTAAACATCCTCAACTGTGCAATCACTGAAAGATGAATGATGGCAGAGTATGAACTCACTTTAATTCGCGAGAGGAAGTTGGAACTTTTGAGAAAGTTATATGACGGACGTCCTGCCAGTGAGAAGGCGCAGTAACACGCTCATTTAGCGTTACTTCTACATGGATCAGTTCCTCTTCTTCCTCCTCTTCCTCGTTGGTCTCTGAGAAGGAGGGCTCGCAAGGTACGACCGACCATTTCGCCGGCGGAAGTGAGGTGGGATCCCCCCGTAGAGCTTTGAATCCATTGATGCTTTCCAATGCCGGGATAAGGCGGCTGAAGGTCCAAGTGTCGAAGGCACGTTCTATCCTTTCCTTTCTGTCAGCCTTCAGTTAAATGCCAGAAACAAAATCAAGTCAATTTTGCTTCAATGCAACATCTGGCTACTAGGAAAGAAGCACGAAGGATAAGTAAAGGCTCATCCTGCACTCTTTTGCGTAATTCTTCCACACAAAGACTAAACGCAGTGTTCTTCATTGTCAGGCGTTTCTCAAAAAGAAAATTATCGAAAGCAAAGGCTAGAGAAGATGAGTGGGAAGGCAAAGATCACATACCCGGAAGATGAAGATTCGTCCCCCTCTCCTCCCTCACACCACTCCCTCGCTCCCAGCTGCTGTAGACGGCGATGTAGCTTTCGAGAGGCGTATTGATAGTGCACGTAGTTAGTGGATCCCACACCGAAGATCGTATACCTGTCCATCGCATTCAATCCACACGATCAAACAACCTATATGGTTGGGCATGTCTTAGGCCAGGAGAGGGAGCACGTACGTGAGATTGGAGAGAGAGGTGGAGGTGAGGGAGGAAGAAAGAAGTGTGCGCCATGGTTTCTTCATGGAGTGCGTGACGGCGCCTCTCCCCGTTGTTGAGATGATGAATATGTTGCATTCGCGAAATTCGCCATTATTTCCCTTGCTGATTTCATTCTTCGAAATTGATGCTGAATTTTTTGCTGCTGACTGTGAAACCGCTCGTGATAGTGATGGAGCTCTCGATGTCTGTTGGAAGGGAGAAAAGGATGAGATGGACTGCGAGTGGACTCGTAGTGATGGGAAGGCGTGAGACAACTTGTAGGCGAGCAAGCGTGCGAGATCCTCTGACGCGCCAGTCTGGGAGGCGAAATAAATATTCACGTCCATGGTGGCAAGTTCCGTTTCTTCTACAATCGATAATGCTTCGCTGTTTCTGGATTACTCCAAGCCTGAACGATTTCCTCCTTCTCCTAGCGGTCACAATAACACAGAGAGATATCAGATATGTCAGACTCAGAAGATATTATGTAATTGCAATTTTTACTGATCACGTGTCAACACTAAAGCTGTTAAACTTTAAACGCGTCACATCCTCCAGGAAAACAACATCGACACATCCCTTTGTGACGATCTCCTCATTCATGACCCAAGTTGTAAGACCGTCAGGGCAAGAATGGAACATTCACAGCGATACTCAGCAGGAGATACCAGAGATACCAGGGATATCACAAGGGATGTCAGGGAAGGGAGGGAGGGAAGAGACCCTTTTGTTACCATTCTCAGGTTGAGGCAGGAGAGAAATGAGTTGCTGGGAAAGTTGGACTTTGCCTACACTGAGAGGTGCGTCTTCATTCTGTCGTCATTCGTTCGGGGTATTTTCCACGTGTGCTACCACTTTGTGAAACAACACAAGTTGAATCTTTCCTATATATTGCCACGAGAAGTGGAGAATATTTCTATAGAGAAAGAATGCCCTGGAGAGAGGTGCGCAACCTGGCGAGAGGGCAGGAAGATGTTCCCACTCAAGCTGTTCCATTTGCACCAGGGAAGCACGAAAACATGAGAAATGACGAACAAAAACAGGACTCTCCTCGCTCAATCCTACGACGAAGCGATGCACGAGCTTTCGCACCTGCAAGCCTCCAATTCTCACAAGGACGACGAGCTCAGCCGCCTACGCGACGACTTGGAAGGCACACGGGTGGCGATGGAGACGTTCAAGAGGCGTCTAGAGAAGAATTCAGAGGCTGCGAGGGCCAAAGAGGCGCGGATCAGCGAGTTGGAGCTCGAGGTCGGCGAGCACACGAGGAGGATCTCAGGGGGGAGTACGGCATCCGTCGGCAGTCAGACTGGACTCATTGAAGGTGCAGAGGGAGAGAGTGCGGATGAGCTGAAGAAGACTTTGGCGAGAGTGAGAAAGGAGAGGAATAAGGCGCTCAAGGAAGGTAGGGAGAGGGAGAAGCTGTTTGCTGAGCTCGTGAAGGAGGCTGAGAGGGTGGAGACGGAGAGGATAGAGAGGGAGGAGGAGGGGAGGAAACTGGAAGAGCTTGTGGAGCGGATGAAAGGAGAGCTGGAAGCGTTGAAGGGGAGGGAAGAACAGAGACAGATGAAGCTTCTATCTTCTCCACCAGCATACACTCCACTCGAACCCTCTTCCTCAAATTCTTCTGTCCACCAGCCAGGCCAACAAAGCGAGCCCGAATCTACTGTCGATGCCGCAGAAATTGCCTCCTTGCATTCCCAACTCGAACAGAAGACCCTTCTCCACTCCGAGGCTCTCGCTGGCATTTCCTCCTTACAGTCCGCAAATGCGAAACTCGAAGCTGACAAATGTTCCCTGGAATCGGAGCTGCGTACTATCAGAGCCGCTCACGACGCGACAATCGCCGAAAAGAATGAGATCCAGTCCCTTCTCTCGCTGTCCGAAGCACCGAAATCTGAAGTGCAGGAATCCGAGCCCTCACAGGACCAGGGCAAAGAAAGCCAGGAGATGTCACCAGTCAAAGAAGTTAATGAACAGCCTGAGCAGGCAGAGGCTTTGCTTGAGAAGATGGTTCAGGAGAACCGAGAGCTTGAACTGCAGCTCGCTGCATTGACGACAGCCCTTGATGACGAACGTGCACAGGCTGAATTACTGCGCGAAGAGCCAAAGGCGACTGAAGAGAATGGAAATATGGTGGAGGTGGAGAGAAAGAATGAGGAGCTCAAAGATCAGAATAGGGAAATAGGTGTGGAGAGAGACAACCTGCGGACCCGTTTGGGAGAAGCTGAACAATCCTTGGTTCACTTTCGAGCACGGGTGGAGGAGCTCGAATCTTCACTCAGGGCCCTTGAAGCTTCAGCTGGCACCAATCTCTCT
Organism: Atractiella rhizophila; assembly: GCA_021432655.1. Classification (NCBI taxonomy): domain Eukaryota; kingdom Fungi; phylum Basidiomycota; class Atractiellomycetes; order Atractiellales; family Hoehnelomycetaceae; genus Atractiella; species Atractiella rhizophila. The sequence goes on from MU271593.1 coordinate 10,570, forward strand.
GAGCTTACGCGTGTGAAGGAGGAGCTACGGACGGAGTCGTGTCGAGTCATTTCTCTCACTGAGGAGCTGGAGGTGTTGAGGGAGGAGAACGAGCGGGTGAAGGAGGAGAAGGACGAAATGGAAGGGTGGTATTTCCAGCTTAAGGATGAGAAGGCGGCACTTAAAGGACGGTTAGAAGGCGTATGTTTGGAAAGGGATGGAGCGAAGGAGAAGGTGGACGTCCTAGAGAGAGACCTAGAAAAGGCACTGGAGGTCGGCGGAGAGTTGAAACTAGCGTTAGATGCTGCCAGAGAGGAGTCAGTGGTGGCGAACGATGCTCGAAAGCAGATGGAGAGGAAAACAAAGGAGGTCACGAGGGAATTGAAGACGGAGTTGGAGGTGTCTCACAGAGCGTTGGTCGACACCAAGGAGCTGTCGAAGGCTAAGGAGGAGGCGTGGGAAACCATGATTGATGAACTCGAGCAACGGCAGGAGGAAATTCTGAAGATTTCCGAGTCAAGAAATGAGAGTCTGGAGGAGGAACGGAAAATAGTATTGGCGCTCAAAGACGAAATCTCCAGTCTCAATGCCAAGGTCTTGGGAAAGGCTGAAAATGTGGAACAAGAGGTGAAGAGGGCTCATGAGGAAGCTGCAGCACTCAAAGAAGAGTACGAGCTGCAAATGCAGTCGTTGACGGGGATGAAGGATTCTGAACTCTCGTCTCTGCGACAACAACTTGTTGCATCTCAAAACGACCTCGCAAGCACCGAATCCAGATTGGAAACGCTCAGTCATGACCTGTCCCAGTCAAGAGCCGATCAAGCGGAGAAGGATAGGAAGATAGATGAGCTTTTTGCACGTCTGGATAACGCAGAGGCGGATGTGCAAGCGTATGAAACGAGACTGGAGAATAGGCAAGAGGAAATCGAAGAGCTAGAGATCGAGTTGCAAGAGACGAGAGGTCAGATGGATCGAGTCGAAGATGAATTCCATCGGGTGCGAGAGCAACTCGCTTCCTCGAGACTTGAGGTGGCAGCGCTTTCGGAGACCGAAAACAACATTCAAAGCGCATATGAAGAGCTGAGAGAGCAGCTCACGGCACAACAGAACCAGCGAGAAAAGTCGGCCAACGACGCCGAAATATTACGAGCTGAAGTCCTCCGGCTGAGCAATCACCTTGAAGAGAGCGTTACTGCACTGGAGCGGATGGAGGAGGAGGCTCAAAAAGCCATTGCGTCTCGATGCGAGCTGGAGAAAGTCAACCGAACCCTAGACGAGCAGCTGCTGAGTGCGAAGAAAGAAGTAGCTGCCTTCATGGCTCGTTTGCAGGAGTTCTCAGTCAAGGCCCAAGACGATGGTAGTCGAACGCACAATCGGGTGCTACAGCTGGAAGAACAAGTCAGAGAACTGGAAAAGCAGGTTGACGAGTCCTCAGAGCTCGAAAAACGCCTGGTGCAGAAAATATCAAAGTTGGAAGAATCCAAGCTTTATTTGAAGCGGGTGGAGGAAGAGCTCGCTGAGAAGACGGAGTATCTTGAACAAGCTGAGGATAGACTAAAGAGGCTTGATGCAGAACAGCAAATCGTGAGCTTGCAGTCCTTTTCGAGCATTAGTTTGACAGCCTTTACGTAGGCCGACGATCGATTATATGAGCAGATGAAGAAGTATAAGACACTTGATAAGGAGAACTGGAAGTTAAAGGTGAACTTGCCCTACCTGTTTAACTTAACTCCAAGCTCACGCTCCCCTGCAGACAATGGCCGAAAAGGCAGAACTCGCTCGGAAACAAGTCTCAGACGAACTCGACAAGCTCAAAGCAGTGCACCAAGAGCTGGTTAACAGTACCCATACTCCGCTGAGCTTACAGAGCTCCATTGCTCCAGCGGAAGCTGCCTCATTCAAACCCATCACCTCCCCTATCACCTCCGAACCTACCATTACCAGCACAGTCTCACTTACTGGGTCTCTGTCAAAGAAGAGGAACCGACCTCGCGAATTCGATGTTGTGGAAGCTCCAAACGACGCGAAGGCTGCTGATATACCGAAACAAAACTCATCCTCGATGCGACGCACCCATTCTTCAGTGTCCTCTCAGGATCGGAGATCATCAGATGTCCGAAGGTCAAGCAGCAAGCTCGAAGCTCCGGAAGACACCGAATCGATGCCCAGAGCCAGATCCAAGTCCTCGAAGAGTTCTAAGGCGTCTTCCAAAGAAACTACAAAACTCAAGACTGCTTATTCTGATTTTCAAGGTGACGACGACACCACAGGTTTGTTTCACTATGCCGTCGAGGTGAAAGCTCCAGCGGATATGGAGGAGTTCGACGCTTCCATCTCACCGCCGAAACCAACTACTCGCCGTCCTTTGGCATCTGTGCAGAAGAATACAAGGACCAAGCCAACCTCAACTTCATCGTCTCATCAGCGTTCGTCATCACAACAAAGTCAGAATTTGATAGAGGCCATCAACAAGCTGCAACAACAATGAACCCCTTTCTTTCTGGTTTATTTCGTTATTTCTTTTTGGTTTGGTTCTTTTTTCGACTTTCTTGTCTATACGCACCTTTGTACTGAAATCCACCACACTTACATCAGTTGGTCACTCACTTTAAACACCTCGAATAGTCAGGTGTTAAATGGCTGCTGACGAAAGCGAGAACGAAATATACAATGATGCCTTGATACCAGGCGTCGTTTGTTTCTCTCTGAGACTGCGTTTGGTTGCGACACAACTTAGATCATATTATTTTAAGGTAGAGCAATCAACATGACGGCCAGTATCGATATGTGCCAAAAGTTAGACATGCTGAAATTTGGCTGGAAGAAGAGAAACAGCATCATGATGATTTGAAATTACTTTGGTTGCTTTCTCTCTTTCCTGCACTGGCATTGGTTCTGGTTCGTGTTGGTTGCGAGTTGCATCTGCTACGAAACGTAGTCGTGTCACGTCTCGCTTGCATGTATGATCATCTCATCATCACTTCGCACTCCCCATCCCCCTTCAGTACAGTTATCGCATTCACCATTTGCCCTGAATCACAAAAGCATGTCCCACTCGCAAAAGTACAGACTGGCTGGGCGATGCTAGCAGATAGTGAATTGCAGGACAACAACTCGAAAGCTAAATACTACACGCGATGTAAACAAAGCTCGTCAGTTAACAAATCATGAAGGTAAAGTTTGAGTCAAAGCGCTTGAAACGCATGACGACGAAAATCAAAGTGAAAAGGAGACGTGACAAGAATGGACGGTACAATAAGTATCTCTATTCCTCCGAGGCTTCTTCCTCTTCGTCATCCTTGGGAGCAGCCTGACAACGATGAATCAGTGTGTGCCCGAATGTGAGATAACGCAAAGGACTGACATCATAAGCTTTCTTTTCCTTTTCATATCGCTTCTTGTCTGCATCGGCCATATCGACGTAAGGCTATAGTTGCGAATAAGCAACTGTAATGGGAATAGATAGAGTAAGGACTCTACCTTTTTCTCTGCATCATCGAGCTCCTTCCACTTAGCTCCTAAGATTTTACCCATTTCACCTATTCCCAGAGGCATAGCGATGAACCCCCACCTCTCCTTATATTATGAAAGAGACGGCGAACCAAAGGTAGCCTCGGGATTCTCAGCTTTGACACGCTCCCTCCAGTCCTGGCTGAAAAACATGTAGGCTGACAAGCCTTTCTTCGGGGCGTTAGGGTCCTTCTTCTTGCTCTTAGCCTCCTTCGTGTTCCTCTTCTTAGCGCCCTCGGTCGCCTTCTTCGTGGTCTTGGTCTTGGTTGTATCTTTTGGCATAGTGAATCTTTGTGCTAGCGAAAAACGGTAAACATGACAATTTCGAAAAAGATTGGATTTTTGGGGTCCTTACCTGTTGCTGTGTAACGAGAGGTCCAGATGACGCGTGATATTGGTGGAAGGAACGCTTAGAAAGTACCTTTAACACAAAAAATCGTCAGTACCTATATCGCGTCTGCAAGCGAGGGAGTGCAGCGTACAGCTTTTTGGCTGGGTGGACGCTCTGCTGAGAGGGGCAGCCTTATTGTGAGCCCTGATGCTGCTTAGGGTTAGGGTCGCCTCAGCTGACTGTCAGCTGGACATGGACACTCCATTCTTTTTCCAACTGTTCCCAACATTCCAAAGAAGTTCAGACAGCTTCAATCAGCCTGATTTGGTGGTTCATGATGAGGAATTGTGGAAAAAGCTCGTCAAACGATCAAAAAATGCCAGAGAACGGACGTTTCTGTCCTTAACCTTTCAGTCGAATTCAACTTTTGCTCCTGAAGAGGGATTTCCAAAGGTTATATGCTCAGCAGAGTACGAAAGCGGAGGGTCCAGCTATGTACGCTTCTGATATAGCATTTTGGGGAGCCGCTAACTCGCGGCAGCCTTTAATTTCGGAGCACTTTGCATCGAGCCTCAAACACACTTGGCCCCTTTCGTCACCAGTCAAGCGGCACTTAATTCCTGTTACGGCTAGAGAAGTGTCTCTTACAACACTCAACGAGGTTTTTCTCCAGCTCCAACCAGGACATGGAGTGGAAACGCCGAACTCAGCCCTCGTCGTTGAGAACTTCTATGCTACTTTTTCTAGCACAGTGATTCGCCAACACGATGTCATCACTTTGCGAGTGGACCAGACGGATGTCGTGCTGCGGGTATTGATGACGCTTCCTGTTACTCAAGGTGAAATACGAGATTCGTACACCCGTGTATACTTGACCACCAAACGAGCTGCATCCCCTAAGCCTGTTTTCACTCAGACTGAAGAATCTCATAACCTGTCCATCAATTCAGAGTTTCTAGCCGCGTCACTCTCGTCTCACGGCGACGAAACTCTCACTTCGAAGTGTCCTCCACGATCTATTACAGCTTTTCCACTTCCCGCTTTCCAGAGCTCAAAAGCTGTTTCGAATGCTGCACATGACGCTTCAAAGTGTTTTGTTCGTTTTACGGATCTCCCTTTACTCGGTCTTCGAGCAAACGACTGGGTACATCGAGCTCTTTCATTCGATGAGGGTCTAACATCCTCACTCACAGGCATACGTTCGTCATGCGAACGACAATGAGATTTGTTGCCTAGTTCAAGTGTGCCTTGTGGAACCTTGGGAAGAAATTAAACCATTATTTTCGGATAGATCTCTGTGCATTGCTTCTTCTAGGTCTCCCGTCAATTGTAAGCTAAGGCATTGCCACAGGGACACTTCGTTACGTGTTTGGTTTCATATTTCGACATTCCGGAAACTTCGCGGAGAAAGTGACGCGACAAATTGTCTCATCTCAATCCAGCCAATTCCAAAACCTGATTTTCCTACCGCTTCGCTCGTTAAGCTCGCTCGTATCGCATCTCCACAATCAAGCAACAAAAAGTATCAGAGCGAAATATTGGCTTCTCTCCGGAAGTATTTTGAAGATGAACGCCGGAGGGTCTGCGACGGAGATTTGATTCCCATCTCAATCGTTGGACACGGATGCGAAGATGACGATAAATTCATGTTTGTGTTCGCACTGACTTCGCTTTCACGCTAAAGCTGTCATAGACTTCCGTTTTCTACTTCCATTAAAACCATCGACATCTGGTTTCGAGTTGTAGAAATCAAAGCAGACTCTCCCAACCAGGACGCCGCACTCACTGACTTCGAGCAGAAGCTTCTTTCTGGCAGGTACGGATGTTACGTCGATCCGAACAGGTCAAAGATGCTTCAATCTGGTTCTGAGCAAGTACCGCCTGCACTACAAGCTCCCCACACAGGTCTGCCGCCATTTTCCATTTCAACAAAAGTGCTAACGTTCAAACAGGCCCGTCGCTAAATGAACCAACTCGTCGCTTTCTGCAACTTGTTGAGGTTTGCCTTACGCCGCAAGCAAGCGCATACCAACTGCACTTGAATATTCTTCTACATGGACAAAAAGGATGTGGCAGTCTAGAAGCCATAAGGGAAGCAGGCCATCGCTTCGGTCTTCACTTGCTAGTGGTGCGAAAGTCATCAGTTCTCTTCGTTAAAGCTGTTCATTAGAGAGCAGGTGAATTGTCACGACTTGAAAGCGGAAGCCGACAATAAGGTGGAGGACTTCCTGCGCGTCGAATTCGACTCGGCTCTGGCTTCTGCTCCATGCATTTTGGTCTTGGATCAATTAGAAGCGTTAACGAGCCGTGCTCAAATCGACGAAAGTGGACAAGGTCTGGTTCCAGCTTCTGTGATTAACGGTAACATTAATGAGGGGCCTGTAGAACCCGTGCTACTGAGCACGCTTAGCGAAAATTTCGACAGGCTCCAGCAGGCTGCATTCCCGACTTTCGTGGTTGGAACAACCGTCGAATTGGACGATCTGCCTTTGCGTATTCGAGGTCTCTTTAATTTTGACTTGAACTTTGAGGTAACTACATTTTTCATCGGATGGCGCTAACGTCTTGTAGGTCCCAACAGAACTCGAACGACTGCACTATATCTCTCGCCAAACGGCCAACGGCTCCGCCACAGCACCAGAAGTTGGACTAAAACAGATAGCCACACAGTCGGCAGCTTTGAATTTTGACGAGCTAGATGACATTTTAAGCAGAGCAAGGCAGCACTCGATCAAAGACGCTCTTCAACTCAGGTCCAATTTTCTGAATCTATCGATTGTCGCTCACATTCTTCAACAGCTCCAATCAACTTCCAATCAGCGACATTGTTGGTGCCGGACTTTCTTCAACGAAAATGCATATAAAGCAGGCTCTTGATGCTTCTCGCTCCGCCTACTCCCAAAACATTGGAGCTCCCTCAATACCGAATGTCGAATGGGACGATATTGGTGGTCTCGTAGAGGTCAAATCTCAGATCTTGGAAACAATACAACTGCCACTAGACCATCCTGAATTATTCCTGGACGGACTTAAGAAACGTTCTGGTGCGTAAATATGATTTAAGACGGTGCTCCCTGAGTTTACTGATAAGAATGAAGGTATTCTCCTGTACGGACCTCCTGGAACGGGGAAAACTCTCCTGGCGAAGGCGGTGGCGACTTCATGCTCACTCAATTTCTTCTCCGTTAAAGGCCCCGAATTGCTAAACATGTATATTGGCGAATCTGAAGCAAACGTACGAAGGGTCTTTCAGCGTGCCAGAGATGCGGAACCATGTGTCATCTTCTTCGACGAATTGGACTCCGTGGCTCCAAAACGAGGAAATCAAGGCGATTCTGGAGGAGTGATGGACAGAATCGTGTCGCAGTTGCTTGCCGAGCTTGACGGTATGTCGTCCGGGAAAGGAGGAAACATTTTTGTGATTGGTGCGACAAATCGACCGGATTTGCTTGATCCTGCTCTCCTACGACCTGGCAGGTAAGACTTTTCGCTACCTAACCTGATGGGCGTTCATTTCTGCCGGATAGGTTTGATCGCATGCTATATTTAGGGGTCTCGCAGACTCACGAGGCTCAGCTACGTATCCTCGAGGCTCTGACGAGGAGATTCAAGCTGGCAGAGGACGTTAATCTCTTGCTCATTGCAGAAAAATGTCCCTTCAATCTGACTGGCGCGGATTTTTACGCACTGTGCTCTGATGCCATGCTCCAAGCGATGACACGAAAGGCAGAAGCAATTGAACGAAAAGTTGGTATGTTATTTATTCACATCATGCCACATTGTTCTCAGTTTTGACCAGCAATCCTCCAACAAAACGACAGCAACCTCACCGAATATCGCTACCTAAGCGACATTGCGACGGACGAGGAAGTTGCAGTCTACGTGTCGCAAGCTGATTTTGAGAGCGCGTTGGGGAGCCTCGTCCCATCTGTTTCGGAGCAGGAAATGAGACATTACAAAGTATGCCCACTTCTCTCTGTCGATCCCGTGCTCACGGTGGGTGGAATAGATTGTTCAGCAGAAGTTTTCCGCAGACCCAGCTTGAAAAGCAACATCGGAAATGTATCATTTTCTCTGAACTGAAATATAATCGTGACTGTGGAACCAATTATGCACCAGTGCAATCGGAAATTGAGAGATATTCCTCACTCGTGAACAATTTCTCAGCGTCGACCTAGTTGAATCTGGTGGAATTTCACGAGTTTACTGGTTTAAAGCACAGATCAGATCCTTGATATAATCATGATAATATAACACAGTAGCCAATGTTCATATTGCAATGCAAAGGAGTTGTGACCATGAGTCATGTGCAAGTGAAGGAGGTAAACTCAAGATTCGTCTTATTACTTTCACCGACTTCTTCGTTGTGTTGTGAGCTCATGAACCCGTCTGCAATTGTGACCACTAACTATTACAATACTAGTAAAACACTGGTTGGACCACAAACCGCCAGCCCAGCAATGCTCCTAGACTCAATCTGATGGACACGACACCGCAACGCCCTGCCTCCCCTCAACAACCTCCTCAGCGGACGTCATCATCGTCCTTGTTTTTCTTCCTGTTTATCACCTTTTTCCTGCTGACATCACAATCGTCCTCGTCCCTCGACCTCATCGAACTCAAGTATCGCGAATTCCTCCAGCAGCGTGCTACAGAGAGAGACGAAATTGGATGGGGCAATTGGACATCTAAAGCTCTGGATGGGGAGTCTGGACGAGCTGGCGGGGAGGAGGTAACGGCTCTCGCTGCACCGTTGGTGGCTGTGGAGCAGGGGAGCTATTGGAGGAACCTGACGGGATTCTTGAAGGGCGAGTGGCACGTGAGGGAGATGGAGTGGGAGAAATTGGGGCTGGTAGAAGCGTGGAATGAAACGGTGAGGAACCCGGCTTGGGAGGTATTGAAAGATGCGAATTCTACGACTGGCTCTCAAGAAGCTCAGTCGGTAGCCGTGACTGCTAGTGTGCCAGAGGCGTCTTCTACCGGAGAAGAGAAGGAGGGCAGTCCCGCTCAAGAGTTCATCACTCACACCATTAACATCACATCTTATCGTGGCTCCCATAACTGGACAGCAGGCGGAAAACTCAATTTCAACATTAGAGAAGTTGGTCGCGCCGACCTCCTCAACCAAAGCGTTATTGGTCCGGACCCCCCACCTGAGGACTTTTATAACCTTCGTGTTTGTTTCTCTCCTCCACGTTTCCCGTCACCTATAAATTTGTTTTGTTACACAGGGCTCACTCGAAGTTGCACTCCCTACCACCTCTTTCTCATACCAACTGGAGGGCCTCCACCAACTCTCAACGGGCAGTATGATTTTCGTCACCTCTCCAGATCCGCGGACCATATTAGGCTTCCTACCTCCTGTATGGGACAACGCGACGCAGACGGCAGCTATTGAAACGCTGAAAACTGGATACGATTATCGCATACAGAAGTTACAGCGAATGATTGATAGCAAGCAATGGCCGGATGATGGGGATGACGACGAAGACGGAGAGAACAAGTGTCATTGGATGGGATGGGGGAGGATTAGAGGATTCGGAAGACCTGTACCCGAGCGCATTGTGGAGTTGGAGGAAAAGGTATGCTCTTTCCTTTCGTCCCTGTTTTAGCAACCAGGAAGTCAAAATGGACATTTTGTGGTGGAAAGGAACGCCACGAACCATCCGGACTGAGATTGCCACAACTGAACGAGCCAGTCATGGATTGGATGATGTATTCGAAAGAGTGTGGAATGGTCATTCAGAGCACAGAGAAAGGAGTAAAGTCCCTAACCTTCGACAGTTTCTGGTCCAAGGTATGTTGTCCCCACCTCTGATTGCGTTGTGATGCTAATTTATGGAGAACAGGGCCTTCACTACGCTGTTGTTTTCGGCGTTGTCTCGTTCATCCAGACCCTGCTCCTCGTACGACAGATGGAACAGCGGAGCTCTCCTGCAGTATTGTTTCCTTTTCCTCCTCAATAATTATTGACACTGGTCGCAGAATATGGCAAAAATCTCCCATCTCACTATTCTGGTGCAGGCTGTTATTGACGCCTATTCTCTGGCCATGCACCTGACCCTGAGCGTCGTCACAGGTTCTTTCTTTCTGCCTCCTTGCGACAAAGTTAATGCTAGAATAGACAATCGCTCAACAATAGCTTTCCTCATTCCATCGTTTTTCTCTGGCGTAGGTAGCATGGTGTTCGGTCTACGCTATGCTGCACACATCCGCATCCTCTCTTCTCCAGCACCGACAAATGCTCCACCTACTCCTCCACCCCCCACAGTCGCTCCACCGCCCAGTATTTCCGCCGGTGGACTACCCACTCCTGTCACACAGTCGCGAACCGATAATGACGACGACGCCATTACGCTGAAAGACGTGGGAAAGTTCCTCATCATTCTCGCTCCCATCCTGAGCATCGTGGCGTTCATCACGTTGTGGGGATTTGTACCTTTCTTCGCTATGCTCATGTATTCTTTTTGGAGTAAGTTATTTCCTCGCATAACTTTGAGTAAAGCTGACTGCAGTACGGCATTGAATCAGTCCCTCAGATCATTCATAATTGCCAGTATGGTCAAAGACGCATGGGCTTGAAGAGAGAATTCATCTTCGGAACGACTTTGTGTCGCCTTTTCCTCCCTCTCTACTTCTGGGGCTGTCCAGACAACATCCTCTTCATTGATTCCTCAAGTATGCATCCATGTCCACTTCGAGGAAGCTAGCGTCGCTGACTGCAGAGGTTCTTCAGACTCCGTCTTCTTATTAGTGCTGTACCAAGGCGCCCAACTTGCTATTCTCCTACTGCAGGACAGCTTCCATCCCCGATTCTTCCTTCCATCCTGGTGGAGAGAAGAGTCATACGATTACCATCCGATTATGCTAGCAGATGCAGAGAAAGGGACGAGCAAAGTGAGCCATGAATGTGGAGTTTGCTTTGAGAACGTGGATCTGCGGCCGACGGAGAGGAAGGGATATATGGTACGTTCTCTCATTTTACAGCAAGCTGTTAACTCATTCTGTGAACAGTGCACGCCTTGTCGTCACATCTTCCACACGAAGTGTCTCACAACTTGGATGGGCATTAGGATGACATGTCCCATGTGTAAAAGTACCTTACCCAACTACTACTCATTCATAGATTCGTAGTTTTAATTGTATCACCATTTTTCATTCCCTGTATGTTCCTCGTAATTGACAGCATTTAAGCCACGAAGAGCATTGAGAGTGCTACAACACCGTCAGACTACAACCAAATCTTCATCCTCGTCATCATCCCGAGACTGGAGGCTCCTCATGCGAGAAGAATGAACCAGGTCTTTGTCCTTCATTCTACGCTCATAGTCAACGACAAGCAAGGTACAGCTCGGAATAAAAACCTGTTCTTTGGAGCAATGGGATTGAAGCCCAGGATTTTGAGCGTTTCTTTGGGGAAAGCGTGGTGCCGCCTGTTGTCCACTATGTCTGGATCCTTCGTCTCGGCGAATTTATCACTTTCATCCGCCTCCGTCTTTCGCTGAGACCGCAAATACTGAGCCCCCACCGTCTCATCTCTCTTATTCTGCAGTTGTGAGCGCAAGAGCGCATCCAACTCCGCCTGTTGAATCTGTGCTGACTTCTTTCCATTCGAGACTGGAGAGTCGGACTGGATGGACTTGACGCCCCGTACCCCTAAGAAGGACTTGATAGGTTTCGCTTGACCTGCAACAGCATAGACTGCAACCCCCGATATGTAAGTTTTGCCTTGACCTTGCTTACTCGAGCCTTTCTGAATCATTGATGCAGGCCGCACGGACGGAGCATGACCCTTCGTAGTACGCAGCTGACCCTTAGTCCGAAATGTGTCTGTCGAAGAGTTTCTAACAAGACAGCGGTTAGGTCGATTCGAAGGTGTGAGCAAAACTTACCCAGAAAAGAACTCGGATCGATTCGAACGAGCGGTCTTGACGGCACGATTGACGTGATAATCGCAAGTCGTACTCACCCGCCTACAGCAACTCTCAGTCAAAGCCCATCATTGGGAAGGAAATCACTGACAAATCGCACCACGAACCGCACGCTTCTCCATCAGCTTTGATGGATTGACAGTGACCCAGATCCTTAGCTGTGCCGATGAGAACGATAGAGTCTGCACCTTGGGGAGTAATCGACAGCAGCCCAGATCGGATGGTCGTCTGCCTCGTAATCAATTAGAATTCTGCATAAATTGCAAGACGTACTGAAGGAACCTGCGTAATTCTTGGGTTCAGAATCGCAATCAAACTTCCGTTTGCGGACTTCCACCATCGCTCATAAGCCCCTCCACTGCCACCCTTGTACACCCTCGTCTTGTTCCCCTCTTCGTCTAGCCTCTCGTCACTTTGCTCAGACTCGAAAAGCGAGACGTTGACGATTGCGTCTCCTTTGGCCGGAGAGCGCATGTTTAACAATTTGAAGGAGATGTAGCGTTTTGGCTTCGTAGATGAACTAGATTCCGATGACGTCGTCATTCGTACATCGCTCTTCTCTGCTATCACTCCAAGAACCACGAAGTCTCCAGCAACGGGCACGTCCCATTGATTTGAGCCATTGACGGGACGTGCGACTGAGTACACAAGTTCTGGCGTGATGATGTAGCGACCTGCGAGAAGATCTTGTAGAACTTCGTGTGAAGTCTGTCGTGATCTAACCTAGCGTGAATGCTTGCTAGGACCAGAAAAACACGCTACCAACCGCAAACGAGTTCCAGTATTAGGCTCAATCGTGTGCCATGTTGGGTCATAATGAGGAGCGGTAAAGTCAACAGGTCCCATCTCCAGTTTCTCCATCACCGTGAGGTCCTCGTTGCGGGTAGCGAATGCACTAAACATGGCTATAATTCTCATGAGTGCGTAGTAGACGGTCCTTACTCGACATGCTCCGGTGCAGTCCGTTCTTCCGACTTTGCAGAAAACTTGGTAGACCGCACAATGTTCGCTATAGATGGTCGTGACGATGCGCGAGCTCGTAAAAGTTTCTCAGCCAGGTCCGTATCATCTGAATACACGGCATGTCAGAGCGTGCTTGTCAGGCGGAGGAGAGTAACCCAGGCTGCGTTTGCGTTTTCCTGCACGCAAGTTAGTTTAAGTCCTTGCTGTAAAAGCACCCACTGTGTAACCTATCTGACATCATCGCCACAAAGATTATCGAGGTTGAATATTGTTTCTTGCTGCTGGTGTTGACATGATCGCGTTCTCAACGCGCAGCATGACTCATCACCAAAGAACGGCGACAACGCTTCTTCCTGCTTCTCTGTCTGGCCCTTTCTGCTTCCTGTTTGCGAGGGCTGAGTGTCCCTCGAGGCTCAGGCAGTAATGGTGGATGATAGTGATTACACCACAGAGGTATGTCGCACATTCACCGTCAGGCCACCTGCTCACAAAAGCCAGGCGCTCACCACATTTGCTGAACTCGAAGAGAATAACTACCAGAACAAGTCACTGGGATGTACAAAGCATCAGGGAGAGGACATGGTCTGCGAATGCAGCTATAGTCCAGGTGAGTAAGCTTGCTTTAGGAACTAGCACGTGCGGCGTACTGAGAAGTCGCAAAGGGGAAGATGAGGAAGAGGAGGCATGTGGAGAGGGATCAGGGTGCATCAATAGACTGACCCAGATTGAGTGTCTCGAGGACGAATGCAGATGCGGCCCTTTCTGCCAAAATCAAAGGTTTGTGAAGACCACTTGCCCAGTTCTTGCATTGCTCAACGCTCCGCCGTAAGGCGAGCAGGTTCCAGAAGCGGCAGTATGCCAATATTGATATTATCAAAACTGAAAAGAAAGGCTATGGAGTTCGCGCTGCCAGTGACCTGCCTGCGTAAGTGGCTCCATTCCGAGCATTTATTGTCAATGACCGGACGTCTCCAGCGATGCCTTCGTGTATGAGTATGTCGGGGACGTCATCACTAATCATACATTCCTCAAACGAATACGAGAATACGCTGATCAAGGTATTCGGCACTTTTACTTCATGCTACTCCAGAAGGACGAGGTGTGTTTAAAGCCTCACGACTCATGAATTCTTTTGCTTCATCCTCTGTCGCAGTTTATCGATGCCACGAAGAGAGGAGGAAAGGGTCGGTTCCTAAACCACTCCTGCAAGCCTAATTGCTACGTTGCTAAATGGGTCGTCGGTCGCAAGTTACGCATGGGCATTTTTACGAAACGTGACGTTGCGCAAGGGGAGGAACTGACTTTTAACTACAATGTAGACCGTTATGGGTGCGTCCCAAGCATTCTATCGTTTTAGCGACTTTTTCTCACCGTGTTTACAGTCATGATCCACAAGAATGCTTCTGTGGAGAATCCAATTGCGTTGGATACATTGGCGGGAAGACTCAAACGGATATCTCAGGGATGGACGACCTGTATCTCGATGGTGAGATTTGACACTCTTGGTTTTGCATAATCTGAGGAGCTTTTATTTAGCACTGGGTATCACAGAGGAGGTGGAACAGTTAAGCTTGAAGGGTTCGAAGAAGAAGAAAGGGAAGAAGATGGATGACGATTACATTGTAGGCCTATTTCTTTCTCACTCACAGAGTGTTAAATTCTCTGCAGCCAATTCTCAAGCCAATCGTACTGAAAGAAACCCCCAAAGTTGCCTCCGGCGTCCGACAGTCAGTCAACAGCCGTAGAATTTTGACCAAGCTGCTTTCTCGGATTAGGGTACAATCTCCTAGTGCTGTCTCTAATGCTCCCATGCTCAGAAACGAAAAATAGATGACCGCCGACGGAGCTGTTCAGAAACAGTTGATGCGACTACACGGCTTCAGTCTCATGAATAGTGTGTTGGACGAATGGCCAGCTGATGTTGACATTATACTTGAGGTAAGATACATGTTTCTTTGACGATCTTGACTAACATTCTCAAGGTCCTTCAAATTCTCTCACGTTGGGATCTAGTCGCTAAGAACAAGCTGCTCTCAACCTCGCTCGAATCCATTATCAAGAAGTATATCTCGTATGAGAGCGATCCAAACTTATCACAGTCTGCCACGGAGAATCCTTCGACAGAAGCGAAATGGAAGCAAGTGAAGGATCTTGCTCTCAGTGTACTTGCTTTCCCGTCTTTGTCCATGAATATGCATTCTCTAACGTCGGGCTTACAGCTCGATTCAATTTGGAGTAACTTGGCAGTGGGCTATCGAATACCGAAGGGCATTCCAAGGGTGAGCCGTTAGGGTTAGAGGACTATGTTGAGATAGAGGCAGGCGCCGTCTCCCGAACCTGAACGTTGGATGTCCGAGCGCAAGCGGCAGCGGACCTATGACAATGCTCCTGTGGAATGGAAACGGTCACGAATCGATACAACGATCATTCAAAAGCCTCCTACGCCTATCATTGACTACCGCGCAGTTCAACCGCCAGATCTACCCCCGAATTGGTCATACCAACGAATGCCGATCAACGGTAGACTGTATTTTTACCACGATTTCCTACGTATCACTCGTTGGGAGCCTCCGACTCCGGAAGAGGCAGCCCTTATTGAAGCTGAGATTATCGCCCATACAAAAGCTGCTACAGCCCAATTGCCAGTCAACATAGACGACGTAGTCGCGCAAGCGAAAGCTGAAGAGGAGGCGAAGAACGCTCAGAGAGCTGCCACTGCAGCACCGCCTGCGGCGCAGTCAATCAACAAGGTGCCACCAAAAGAGAAAGAGAAGCATCATTCTGGTCCTTCTAAAACTCTCGATCGGGATAAGGAGTCATCGAAAGAGAAGCGCTTGTACAAGGTTTTCGGTCAAGTTGTTGTTGATACAATGTCACGGTATAAAGGGTCTTTTAAGGACAAGGAGCAATTCAAACGGCGGGCAAAAGAAGTGAGTATCTAACTCCAGTCTGATTACAAAGTCCCGCAGCCTAATTAGGATTCACAGGTGACAGAAATCTTGTGCTCAAAGGAGAAAAAGTCGCCCCATTACACCACTGAGACGTACATTGACCTTACTCCCGAAAAAGAAGCTAAGGTCAAGGCTTTTGTGAAAGACTGGACAAAGAAGTTACTCGCACGTCACAGCTCGTCGGCCAATCGTACCACTGATGGATTGAACCGGAGCTCTGAGACTACTTGAACATCTCTCTTCAGTTTGTCACAGTAGATTACCTTGCAACAGCGTTCAAATTTCCTTCAGGTAAACCATCGTACTAGTGGGCTAGTGGTGATTTGAGACCAAGCTCCTCGACTCTACCATCCATCAATGTCCATCTCTGCCCACTTGTCGGCGTGGCCACGAGGTCCGTGGTCTCTTTAAACTTTTGTCCCAACTTGAGAAGTATGTCAAGTGCTTTTCCGGCATCCTTCACTGGAGATTTAGACTAGAGGAGGCTTAGCACAGAGAACCGTCAGCTCCTTCGCTCCAATACCATTCAGAGATGAGGTACCATTTCTGTAACGTTGTAAAGTAGATAAGGTGTGGTGTGCTATCATCCAATGTGCCAGGAAGGGATGATTATCATTTCAAAGCCGAACCCTTCCTGCAAGAGTGAGGCAGAGGAGAATATGATGGATTGGAGCTCAAGTTTAAGTGGGTGAAAGGATTCCTTCATACGCTCTCAACCATTAACTCCGTCTGAGAAATGAAATCGTCTAAATGGCCCCATATTAGACCAATTATGCCACATCCTAAGGCATAATTGGTAGGTATCCCTTCATGACGTAACTGGTCGACAATAAGGCAAAGTTTCCGAAACCTTGGAACAAACCTTATATAGAAAGCACGACTGTTTGTACCACAACTCACCTATACTGCTGGGTACTTATATCGCTACCTACAATAACCCTTTCAAAAATATGAGCATACCACTAGAATACATGTCCTGTCAGCACCTTTCGAACTGTATAAAGCAAAGCTCATTTAAAATCGTTCTTATAACTGAGGCAAATGATTTCTTGGGCACTTTGGGCAAGATTTCCTTACCTACTCAAAGTATGTTGGTGAGGTATCACATTTGTAGTACAGTGTAGTCGGTATACATAGAAACTCAATGTAAGGTTGGTGCCAGTATGGTTAAATTCTGGGCATCAAAAATGCATTGATCAGTCAAAACACAGCATTAACATTGTGTTAGGGCTGACACTATGTGCGGTCGCCAACAGGCGATGTGTCTGTAGTGGAGGTAAACCTAAGAGAATACTCTCAGATCACCATCACTCCATCTCGATGTATATATACCCATGTAAGGGCACTGCCATAAACTGTAAAGTATGTCTCTTGAAACATGTAGGATAGCTAGATCAGGAACATAACAAAGGGAATAATCGGAAATAATATTCTATTCCTCTAAGATTCATCAGTTCTTGGCAACAGTCAGAAAATGCACTTTTGAGCCTTCATACCTCCCTCATGAGGCATATCGAAACGAAATGAATTACACCATCTTACTGCATATGCTTGCACCTTTCTGCAGCCGCAAGGAAATTTTATTCTAAAGGGAGTAAAAAATTACATTTCTTACTGAACTTGAACCCTATCAATCAACAAGGTGCCACCAAAAGAGAAAGAGAAGCATCATTCTGGTCCTTCTAAAACTCTCGATCGGGATAAGGAGTCATCGAAAGAGAAGCGCTTGTACAAGGTTTTCGGTCAAGTTGTTGTTGATACAATGTCACGGTATAAAGGGTCTTTTAAGGACAAGGAGCAATTCAAACGGCGGGCAAAAGAAGTGAGTATCTAACTCCAGTCTGATTACAAAGTCCCGCAGCCTAATTAGGATTCACAGGTGACAGAAATCTTGTGCTCAAAGGAAAAAAAGTCTCCACATTACGGTAAGGAGAGCTATATTGAACTTACACCAGAGAAAGAAGCCAAGGTAAAGGCTTTTGTCAAGGACTGGACAAAAAAATTGCTGAACCGGAACAACTCGTCAACACTATCCTCCAGCGGTCACAACAACGGTTTGATCCCAGAGCTCTCAGACGAATTGAGATGAATGAATAATACCTCATGCACCTCATGCAGTCCACTGTTTTTTGACTGTATTGGTCTCTTGACTACACTGAATGTTCTATTTATCAAAACATGCCTCTGGACAGAGGGTAATTTTAGAGTGCACAAAGTTTCAGAGCCCGCTCCTCGTCGAACTTGAAATTCCAAGTGAAACGTCTCTTGTTTCAAGTTCACGCTGATTTCCTCAGTCTAACGTAAGCAAAGGTTGTAGAAGTTTTCGTCGCTTTACGACTTCTGCCTTCTGCTCAACTCAAGTAAAAGCCCTTGATTGCATTTCATGTTACCCTGATGTCCTGAATTGCTTTCCTAGTCTCAAGGTCTTAACTGCCATTTAGATTCTGTCACACTTTTGTAGGTTTACCGATATTGCAATCCATTCTAATTCTTTGTCCTTCTTTGTACTTTTGCAACCGTGAGAGAGACCGACTCGACATCATCACTGGAGCAGTGCCTAGCACGATCTGACACGCTATTCTGCACGACGGCAACAACTCGTTCTGCCATCACCTTCCCATCACATCTCGATGTGAACAACTTGGCACCTAATCACGCCATTGTTTCCTTCATCTGGGAACATTGCTATATTGGACAGGATCCAATTCACAAATGACACCTATGCTGACGATGGAGATGGAACGTAGGGAGGGACGCGTCATCTGCTTTGCTGAAAGACGAGGAAGGGGCATCGATGTGCAAAGACAGCAGAAGGGCTGATGTGGATGGTCGGCATGAAGATGTGGAGGGGGAGTGGCTGTATGAGGCTGGATGGTCGTGACGGCTTGATGGCATGGCAGCGTGGCGGAAGTCAGTTGTTGCTTGGACTGACCCCGCTATCCTTGCTATGCTACACACCTGCAATCCAAAGTCAGTTGAGAAGAGATGTGGATGCCTTATTGACTTGAACAACTCACAATTTCTCCAAAAACCAAGCGAGAGGGCCAAAGGAGGTCTCGAAACTGTGCACTGGGGCTGGAGGAGGGATGGGAAGACAGTTGTCCGCACTCGCCGATTAGCTGTTTTCAAAGGAACTACCTCGAGGTCGGGAGTTGGCAAGCCTGTGGAGAGGATGCCGTGTTGGATAGTAGCCAGGTAGGCTGAGAGGTGGAGGATGTTGAGGGGGGGGAGGGTTCACTATGCTAGGAGAAGTTAGCGGTCGCCGACGGACAATGTGTCTCAATGTGTCTGTAGTGGAGATAAACCAAAGAGCATGATATGACATGAGAAGACTAACTAGTAGTGGAGATAACCTAAGAGAATACTCTAAGGTCACCTCCACTACTCTCTGATCTATACACAAGCGGAATAACACTGCCACAAAATGTAGAGGAGAGCAGATGAAACATGTAAGAGAACTAAAAGTGACAGTGGGAGTAGCAGGGTTAATAAGAGGAGAATAGACACAATTGGGCTAAGTGGTGATGTAGATGCAAATGGGTGTACGTGTGACCGGGCACCAATTTAAACTGCTGGAGCAGTGACGACGGGGAACCGATTCATGTAGAATGCAAACAGGCAAACGGGCGATAGGAGACGCAACCTGGCAAACAGGCGCTGATTTGCAAAAGTTGTAAACCTGACAGAAGGTCTGTTCTCAGTCATTTTGATCTTTCCAGACTTCACACCACTTCGAACAGAAAGAAGATGTCCTGAGGAGTCGTTCCAATCCATTTGTGCACCCTTCTGGAGGCAAAATGAGGGAAACATGAACCATTTGATGCATGGAAGCTTAACTTGTAGATCCCACCAATTCAAATATTTTAAGCTGAGCACTGAAAACTGTGACAGCTGGACCAGCTATTGCAGGGGAGATACACGAGGTTGAAGTTGAAAAAAGATTCCACTTTTTGATTTCTCTGGTTTCCCACTCTACAAGTAGGACCAGGTCAGACGCTGATTACGAAATCCATCCACATGCAATGAAACCTGTTTGCACATTAGTGAAGTACCTACAGCAGAAAATAAAAGCCAGGGAAGGGAAGAAACACATAACATACCTTTAACCAAGTGCAGTCTAATCCAACTTCACCTTATCACAGCTACAAACTTTTCAAAGGGAAGAAGTGGGAGTTGGCAGACAGAAGGTGGATGTAGTAGCGAAGGTGCAACTTGATGGAACTGCTCCATCTAGACAGTGTGATTGATTAGATCCACGTAAGACTGAATGCAGGATTGAAGGTGAGCTTTCATGGTTCCCAAGCACTGCTTGCTGCTGAATATCCAAGTTGCACAGGAAGGTCTAAGCCAGTCTTGATAGTTGGGAATGTGAAGGAGAGTGTGAACAATGCTGGGGCATGCAGAAAGGCGGTCATACTTGTACTGTTAATAAAGATCTTCATACTTCTCCACCGATTTACGATTTGCTCCTCAAATCCCAGAGATTCTCCTTTACCATTGAGTACTGGATGCAAGTGACAATGATCTTCCTTCAATCTAAGAAATGCTGGTAGTAAGGCTCCTTCAGGCAGTCTCAAAGGACGGAAAGGTCTGTGAAAATCATGAAATGTAAGAAATCCTCAGCTGTGAGGTCTGAACAGTCATCATGAAGGTTGCAGAAGTGCCTTCATTTTGGTTGCCTCTTCAATTTCTTTTCCAATTACCTCACAATCCTCCTTTAAAATCACATACTTATCCTTGTCTTCCTTACCAAATCCTTAAAGTCCCCTCTCCAGAATATGAGCAAATGCTCAAATGCTTGGTCATGTTTTTGATGGCAAGGTGCCTGAAATCTAATGGGCCAAGGAAAAAAATAATTACTGGAAAATTCAACTAAATACAATTTCCATTGATCCTGCAAGCCTTAGAGACTTCTTCAAAGTTTCTTACACTGTCTGCTTCCTTTGCCTGTAAGCGAAAGGTTTGGTCACTTCATAATGGGAGGTTGTGTGTCCAATGCTTCAGTTTTGGGACAGGTCCCAAGTTTTAAGTTGTAGGGATATTCAATGGTCATTGAAGTGGGCAGAGTAAGTCCTGCCACGCAGAAACCCACCAGCTTCACAGGTGCAGCAGCATAAATTCCATTTGCACCTTTCATGTTCATCAATGTCTTAATAATAGCTTTGCATGTCACTACACACCAAGCTGATGCATGTTGAATGGATTCAGTTTTCATCTCTGAGGACTAGGAGGAAAATCCTCGTACCATCTCGATTGCCTCTTCATAAAGAGGATGAAGAAACAAGAAACAAATCAATATCCTTTGGAGCTTTCAGGCCAGGAATGAGAAAAACGAGCCAATGCTCTTCATTATGACAGGACTTGGTGGGGGAAAGGTTGAGGAATTCATCAGAGTAAAAGCGAAGTGCAATATCTCTTGGGTCTTCAAAGTATTTATACCTTTGTTTCTTCCCATCAATCACAACATGCTTCTGCTTCAGCTGTTGACAGTGTTTCCTATCAAGCACATTACTCCACTTTTCCTTTGTGATGCTGCTTGTGGCAAAGGTCATTTTTCTGCCTTTGTCCGTGTTTCCTGTCTCAGTTCGAAGGCATGGAATCTTTGGAAGATATTTCTAGACCTTTCTCGGTTCCGGCGCTGTCATAACAGGCTCGTTGCAGTATGGGCACCACTGATTGCTCTCATATGGAGGCAGTTAAAATTGAGATGTGAGCCTATGCTGCACTCAAACTCTTTTACTCGCAGGTCAGCGAGTGCCTCAAGTTTGTGTATGAGCTTATGCAGGCTTGCAATCTCTGGCCTATCTGGCCATGTTTCTTGCAACATATTAAAACCATGACGACTCATTCCAGCTTGAAAAAACTGAAAGCTTTCAGGATCTTTCTCACCTAAAGTGAGGTAACTCTCATCTTCAAACAGAAATAAATAATCAAAATATAAATTACAGAGGAAATGCACACCTAAACAGTTGATCTCACCACCTGCATCCTCATCTGCTCTAACTGACCGATGGTACCATTGATAGAGCTCCTACGCATCCTGCTCATCATCCATGTGCTCATCTCCGGGCAGCCCATCCTCCAAAGAAGCATCGAACTGAGGCGATGCTCCAATTTCAGCAGCCTCTTCCTCCTCATTCCATCCAGAGTCATTATCTGATGGGATAGGGGAAGAAGCTGCTCCACCATGTGTAGCATCAGGAGCATCATAAGGCTTTCAACCAGTTCCACAGTTACAACATGGCAGCCAAGTTGCAGCAATTTGAGGATATCCTTGCTGACCTAGATCAGCATTCTGTATAGACAGCTTACAAATATGGTGGGTTTGTTGATGACATCCACGCCCATGCAACGTCTTCCATGTCAAGTGTGCCGGATTTCGGTTTTGAAATATGTTCCGTAGTCGCGGAGGTTGCATTCGGAGCCGAAAATGAAGCTGCAAAGCGAATATTGTCTCTCCGTGTCTCCTGTCCACTTGGGAGAAGCCAAGGTGAGTTTCTAGGTGCGCAAGATGGAGCTATTGTTTCGACGTGTCTTCTCGACTACTGGCCCCAAATCTAATCTTCAGGGTGTCTGTGTGTTTGGACAGGCAATCTGCCTAGCAGCTTACTGGTGTCTTAGTGAGGGTTGGTCTAGCAAGAAATACTAGACATTTATTTCCTTTGGATACATTACTCTTCTGAGGTGCCTGCGCAATGGATGGAAACCGTTACATATCCAACTTTGCAACCTTGTTCATCTTTGCTATAGTTCTGATTTTGATCCCTTGGCTTGCCCTGTCGTGATTGCCTTGTCATGAACACGGCGGACTTTTAGAGGGACAGTTGGTAGAGGGACAGTTGGAGGCAGTAGATAACCATGAGCTAACATCAACCATAGTCCAGACGTCGAATTGCCTCACCAATAGACGTGTCGAAGAAATGGGAAAGTCGCGGGAGCTGATAACCAATCCTTTCGGGGACGTTCCAGAAGATGGAGATGTCAAAAACCCTTTCGAAACGGACAGTCACTCCAGTCATGGATCGGAGGAATCGTCAGAGCAGTCCTCGCAGTTCAACTATCCCGTAAATGACGATGAAGCTGGATCGGAGACGTCGTTTCATTATCCAGGTTTGCCCTCTTGAATTCAGATTCCTTGAACTGGTGGTAATTCCGACGCAGCCAGTGATGAAGGAGATAATACTCAACATGTTGCATCAGTTCCTGAATGTCAGTCACCTGCTTGTCAACTTGAGATCGAACGGTTACCACAAGGGACACCTGTTTTCCAACATGTCCATGAGAGTTTTTTAGAGTTACCGCCAGCGAAAGTGTTAACGTCGCATCTCAATTCTCTTATCCAACAGTCAAATCTTCATAGCTTAGAACGGCTACTCAGCCCAACACCTACTGAAGTCGAGTTTTGGGAAAATAAATACAAGGCAACGTGGCCCGGCGCTTTTGAGGTGCGTCCAACATGTCCTTCCTCGAATGAATCAGATGGAAGACTTGGGGAAAGATCATCAACGAAGCCTCTAGCGCTAGGCGTACTGGCGGATCCATTTTGGCGGCTTTATTTGGTAATCTGAAGATCTTGAAATTATTGGTGAACCATGGTACGCAAGGAGCTGTGTTGAAATATCCTCCTGACTTGTAAAATAGGTGCTATGCTGAATGTGACTGATCAGTCTGGTGAGCTGTGTGCTCCACCTACTTCCTGCCAAGACACATTATTGGTCTAGGGGAAACTGCGCTTCACAAAGCTATTCAAAACAATCATCTTGCCTGTGTTGAATTTCTGCTTGACCACGAATGCGAGGTGGACATTCAGGCACGTCTACGTATGAGTGGTGGCTCAATGCTGATTTTACCAATCAACAGGATAACGACGGTTGGGCTCCTATTCATGTAGCCTCATCGCAAGGTTCGGTGGAAGTGATGGAGCTATTGGCTAGCCATGGTAGCGATCTTAATCTCACATCCCAAGTCAGTTTTGGTTACACCATCAAACCAATGGATCAAACATTTCACATAGGCAGGGTATACCCCTCTTATGAACGCTTGTGCGAGGAAGCAAACAGAAGCGGTTTATTTTCTCATTCGGCGCAAAGTCGATCCGTTCATCTCAACGCCTGATGGTTTGACCGCTCTTGCTATTGCTTGTGAAGTACGTGCCATTGAACTACTCTATAGTGCTGATACCAGAAACAGGTGGACAGCAGCAAGATCTTCGATTCCTTATCGCGTTACGAATCCAAGATCTACCGTCGCCCTCTCTCTCAGACATCATCTAATCACGCGGCTGCCTACACCCCATTGGAGATACACCGTGTATATCGCCTGATGGTGTATGAATATCAACGGCTCGATTTCGTTTCGGCAGCAGTCGGAGTGCCAGTATTCACCTACAAAGCTCTGAGCAAAAGCGACAATCGCGCACCGTACGGATTGCCGCCGTCCTTTGCTGGAATCAACGATACTGGCAAGGAAATACACATACAGAGCCTAGATGAGATTTCTCTCCCACTTGCGGAATCTTCTGATAAGATTTCATTTTCTATTCGACACTCCTACAAGTCGCCGTGGCTCTGGGCTTCAGACTGGTCAATTAATGGCGACGGGATGGAAGTCGATTCTGAAGGCTGGCAGTATGGAACATCGTGGCATGGTGAATGGACTCAGCCTATGCCCACTGTCAACATCAGCTTTCTCAATGTCCCAAAAGTCTTGAGGAGACGCAAGCTAATCCGTATCTTGCGACGAACAAATGAAATCGTCGCGGCCCCATTGCCGCAATTGGATGCGGAAAACGATTCCGTGCCTAACATCCAGATAGTTGACGGTTTTCCCGTGGTCACTGGTTTCTGGGAAGAAGACTCCAAGGTGCTGGCTTGTCGAAATTGCCGCTCCATGTTTTCTCTTCTCAGACGCAAACATCACTGTCGCGCTTGCGGTGCGATTTCTCTAGTTTCACTTCTTTCACCGCACTGAGTCGGCGCTTTGAAGGTCGCATCTTTTGCAGAGATTGTTCAAACAACAACGCAATCCTATTGAAGAGAGATAGTCTTCGCAAGTTGAATGCCAGAGTTTGTAATACGTGTGAGTGCCTGGGCTCATGTGTCGTCGAAGGTTCTCTGAAGACTTGGGTAGGCTTTACTCAGATACCTGATCCATGAAGGCTTTTCACAAAATGCAAGGAAATCCAATGATCTACCGGCCAGACTACAGATTATTTTTTTCGAAATGGATCGGAAAGCGCGTAATGGCGATAGCTTGCGATGGACATACAATGCAGCTAGCTAGTTGATGAAGGCTACGTGGCATTGCATCCTTCAGCCTTGTTATGCGCTGGCTGTTGAGTGATTTTCTCTTTTAGCCTAGCCCCGAATTTGGCAATTTTATGACTCCATTGGAACTTTATACCCGTGATTTGTTAATGATCAACACGAGTGAAACTACGACAATGGCCCCTGAATATTGGAAGACTGAACTGGGCTGATGGATTTCTCTAGGATGTCAACATGGACTCTGCTCAATGAAAAAGCAACGTATCCCAATCATAACAGCCTTTTGTCCAAATCTGGTACCAGGTTCTGATTACAAAGTCACCGCAGTCAAAATTTCAATGTTTTGACAACCAAATGCCCCTTGGCTGTTCTGCTTTAATGAAGATGCTTAGTGGTATTTCAATGTAACATTATATAGTATTTGCCATAAGGAGGCTTCAGAAATGCTCTGTTATAACTTTTCAGATGAATGTCAGATTTGCATTCTGTGTGGATCAGTACCCAGTCACCCATTGACTAAGCGCTACCCATTCACCTATTCATACTCCCTTCATTGATTGTACAAGTTAGCACACGTTTGCCTGTTTGTCTCTCCCATCACCAGTTTGAATTTCATTGCCTGTTTGTGCCTATTAGTGCCATTTAAGTTTACTCTTTCTCCTCTTATTGACTCCGCATAATCCTGGTGTTGTGCTTCCCTTCTGTTTCTTTTCATGTTTCGTATGCTCTCTCTACACATTGTGGCAGTGTTATTCTGGTTGTATATACCAATTGGATTGTCATGTCATAGAGATGACCATAGAGTATTCTCTTAGATTCATCTCTACTACAGATGCATTACTGATTAGCACCTGTACATAGTGTCTGGGTATCTATCTTTAACAAACTTCCCAAAGTTCGTAATATTCCGCAATTTGCCTTGCTACAGAGGATAGATAGAGAGGTCAGTGTAGAATCATCCAGGATCATTGATTTGAGTTGTACTCATGCAAGTGATACATGAACACTGATTGTAACGGTTATAGTTATCTAGATCCTCATAGCAACTCCAAGGCTGGATAGAATTAGTGAATGGGTGTTGATGATTAAAAATAATAAAAGTGATGAGTAGCCAAAGGTATAACGACTGTACTGACTCCTAGGAAGTAGTTGGATCAGATGCCTGTTTTGCTACTAAGAATAGGTCAGACAGTTTAATAGAGCACTGTGAGACCATATTCATCATCAAGGGCCTCCCCTTGTTAAAGTTAGTGTTTTGTGATTTGTTCATCACGCACAGATAAGGTCTGGCACATAATCCCTGAGACCCATCTACATTGATGATCGTCCCAGCTAATTATATTTACCTTCTTCATTTACTTATGGATCTGGTGAGAGAATCCAATGCTGGATGGAGCTAGGGTCAAACTGGTCAACATTTCGCATTTCAGAGTCCCAGGCTCTACTGCCTATGTCCAACTCTAGAAGGATGAAAGAAGCCACAGTTTAGCCTCCCATACATACAGATATGCCTTCATAGGTTACTCTACCAGTGTCAGAGGTTGGGGTTTCGGGCGTCCAATCTCTATGGAGGTCTACACTTGAGATATCACAAATTTGACAAAAAGGGAACTGCTTTCCAAAGTCAGGAGGAAAGAGAACATGTTGGAGCCGCCTTAGGGACTACTGGGCAAGTGGACAGCATGTCAGGATCAGGTGGGAGAAGGCAAGAGAGAACCTTGACGACCAATTCCCATCCTCTAGCTCCATCCAGCGTCAGATTCTCAACTGGTAGTGAGAGCAGTGGCTAGGGATTAACAGATCAGTTTTGCCACCCACTTAGTTGAAATTTTGATCACTTAGCCATCCGTTGTCCAATCAGTTCAAGACTTTGGGATCATATATGAGACCTACTTACATCGCTATCCACCCATTTCTACAAAGGTCGGACAATCCAAACTCAAATTTTGTCACCATGGCCAAAGAAAGTAAAATTTGATCACCCCTCTCAGAGAGAAGAACTATGGCACCTGGTGCATTGATATGCAGGCAGAATTGATGCGAAAGGGGTTATAGGAGATAGTTTCTGGAGTGGAAGACAAAGCCAGAAGATTTGAAGGAGCAAAAGCAATGGCAAAAGGACAGCTCCAAAGCGGCTAGGATCCTGTTCCTTAGCCTAGAAGCGACCCAGAAAGCCCATGTGGTCTCTGTTCTTCAAGATCCAGTCAATGTAAGGATCTAAGGCTAGGAGTAGTTGGTGGTCAATAATAAGACATTGATGAAGTATAGAGAGATATACCTAGAAGTAGTTGGTGGTCAATAATGTACGAATTTGGGGGAAGATTCTCTGGATTTAGTGGGAGTGTCAAGAGACAGTTGCCCAGGTGGGAGTGTTAGTTGTAGTGTTGTTGTGTTGGTCATCTGCCTCTTATGACTCTTATGAGTCATCAATATGTAGTTTAGTTCTGCCTATAAGTGTTGGTACTTATTATTGACCACCAACTACTCCTAGGTATGTCTCTCTATACTTCTCTAATGGCTCGTTATTGACCACCAACTACTCCTAGCCTTAGATCCTTACAGTGTCTGTGATGGAAGACCCAGTCACGATTTGGACCACCCTTCAAGATATCCATCAACAGAAGAGGTCTTCCATGCGTTTTTGTCTCTAAGCGCCCTGCTTGTTCTCCAGAAGAAAGAAGATGAATCCCTGGCCACCCTCTGTGTCAGAAGCAATCAACTCCATCTGGACTTTACCAATATGCTGTCCAACCACTATTCCCAAGGAGGACCTTCAATCCTTCACTCTCATTCGCTCTCTTGTTGAACCTTGGGTATAAAGGGTTAATCTGCACTGTTGGGAATGACTGGTCATTTTAGTGCAATTGGCTAAATCCAGCATCTCTGGGCCCAGAATATGCCAGCTTTGTAAGGATCTAAGGCTACGAGTAGTTGGTGGCCAATAATGAGCCATTAGAGGAGTATAGAGAGATATACCTAGGAGTAGTTGGTGGTCAATAATAAGCACCAACACTCCTAGGCAGAACTAAACTACATAGTGATGACTCATAAGAGTCATAAGAGGCAGATGACCAAACAACACACTACGACTAACACTCTCACCTGGGCAGCTGCCTCCTGAAGCTCCCACCACATCCAAAGAATCTCACACCGAATTCGTACAATGTATACTCGATATAAAGCATATTAGTTTTGCAGTGAAAAGAAGAGGGAAAGTCCTCGCACCCCTTAAAGCGGCGTCTTATAACCCCACAGAGGAGGAAAGGAATTTTATTGCGCCCCATAACTGCCTCATACACTTGGGCAGGGGCACAAACCCATCATAACTCGAAACTTGTCCACGCTGGCAACTGGAAGTGCCTTGTGTTGGATTAGCTGTTAAATTTCATGGTGTTGTCTTAGTGTGGTCAGCCACCTTTGCTGTGTTTCCTCACTTCGTAGTTTTTCTCCCTAGGGGGCAGTCTTGGTGGTCATCATTTTTGACCACCAACTCCTGTCCCCTAGGTATGTGTTTCCTCATCAATCCTATCATCTTTGACCACCAACTCCTGTCCCCTAGCTCCATCCAGCGTCTATTTCTCTCATGGTAGCGAGAGCAGTGGCTAGGGATTGACAGATCAGTTGGAATTGCAATTTTCAATTTTGCCACCCACTTGGTTGAAAATTTTGACCACTCAGCCATCCTTTGTCCAATCGATTCAAGTCATAATCGAGACCCCTCCTAAGGCCCTATCCCCCCATTTCGACGAAGATCAGACGATCCAAACTCGAACTTTATCGCCATGTCTGAAGAAAGTAAAATTTTGATCACCCCCCTTGGAGAGAAGAACTATGGCACCTGGTGCATCGATATGCAAGCTGAATTAATGCGAAAGGGGCTATGGGAGATTGTGTGTGGAGAGGAGAAGAAGCCTGCTGATTTGAAGGAGGGAAAGCAATGGGAAAAGGAGCGCTCTAAAGCGGCAGGAATGCTGTTCCTCAGCCTGGAATCCACCCAGAAGGCTCATGTGGTGTCTGTCATTCAAGATCCAGTCAAGATCTGGTCCACCCTTCAAGAAATCCATCAGCAGAAGAAGTCTTCCACGCGTTTTTCGTCCCTAAGCGCCCTGCTTGCTCTCCAGAAGAAAGAAGATGAATCCCTGGTCACCCTCTGTGCCAGAAGCGACCAGCTCCTTCTGGACTTCACCAATACCCTGTCCAAGGACTATTCCCTCGATAATTTGAAGGAGGATCTTCAATCCTTCGCTCTCATTCGCTCTCTGGGCCCAGAATACGCCAGTTTTGTCCAAAACATCACCCTAATGACCTCAACTGATCTCAAATCGATTAAACAAGCTTTCTTCTCGATGCAGGCCACCAGGAACTCAGAGGAAGCCATCTCAAACACCCAAATGGCGAATCAGGCGTCCAGCAGCAACAGGGGACGTCCTGTAGGACGTGGGAGAGGTGCAAGGAATGGTGGGGGATCTGGGAGAAGGGATTGGTCACCTGTGGGAGTGCTTCAACTGCCATAAGAAGGGTCATATCGCTTCCAACTGCCCTGGAACATCTTCAGAAGGCCTCAAATTGGAACGGCATAAAGCGAAGTTTGGGAAGTTGGAAGATGTTATGGAAGCCAGAGTCGAAGGAGAAGGGGGAGAATTTGCTGGGGAGACCAGCTATGCAGCGGTAGACGATGCCATTAGTCGCCAGAGAGCTGGGACTGACTGGCCTATTGATACAGGAGCAACTTCATCAATGACTCCACATTCCCACTTCTTCAAATCCTATCAAAAACATGTTGTACCCATCAGAGTTGTGAATGGAGAAGTGATCTGGTCTACTGGGATAGGAGAAGTGGTGATTGAGGCGAAATTGGAGGATAAAAAGTCAAAGAAGGTCACCATTCACAATGTCCTACACGTCCCCAAATTGTGCAGCAATCTCCTATCTGTTTTCAAGCTCACAATCTTTGAAGGTGTAACTGTGACCATTATTGGGAGCAGAGTACGCTTCCTCAAGGCCGGAAATCCACGCTTTACAGCGACAGTTGATCACAGGAGAGGAAGCATGAGTGCCATCATTGATGGAAGAACACTCATGGCCTCAGAATCTGTTGCACACGCCTCCACTACCCCTCTAAACGCTTCCCTGTGGCATAGAAGACTTGCCCACTTAAATCATGAAGATATAAAGCGAATGCTGAAGAAAAAACTTGTGAAGGGAATGATTCTGGACTCAGAAGACGCTCCTGACCCCATCTGTGAGCCCTGCATCGCTGGGAAGCAGCACAGGATCTACAACAAGGCTGCAGAGAATAGGGAGATAGAAATTATAGGAAGGATCAGCTCAGATCTTCATGGACCACTCCCAGTTGCTTCAAGAGAAGGATTTCGCTATTGGGTGACATTTGTAGACGAGGCAACAAATCACTGGACCATTGCCTTTCTGAAGAAGAAGTCAGAAGCCCCGCAGCGCTTTAAGGAGTATAAGGCGATGATGGAGACCCTGACTGGAAGGAAGATCAA
>MU271594.1:9905-23946 GCA_021432655.1 Atractiella rhizophila
TCGCTTACTAGCTGACATTAAGTCAAGTCCTCGTCGTTCCAACAATACCCTTAGCTGTATGCGATTCTACTGGAATGTCGGATTGGTCGCTCCGACTTCCCGTCGTACAAGAGAACGGCTGGGAAGAGGTATTAACTTGATCAAAAGCCCAAGTTAAATAGAAGGGTACGTGGATCAATCCTTGAGTGTAGCCATTGCTGGTAGGTAGGGAACAATAGGCGAAAGGTGGCGAACCGTTGAAGGCCCTAGCACGGGAGGTGGGGGTAGTTACCTGTTTCGTACTAAATGGAACCGACAGAGTAGCAAAACACCGTGGTTATTCCCACAAGAGGCGTTATAATGAATCCACTGGACGCGGTATAGTCAACACTTGATCAATTTACAACTACCTTGTAGCCGCATGGAAATATGAAGTTGGGTGAAAGGCCGTCGCGATTAGAGTAGGCAGCATGTGAAAGGGGATTAAGATTAGTTCTGTCGATCCAGGAGCTTGAGGGAGAAGAGCGGGTGGCGGGTCACGCCAAGCTTTCCGAGGTCGTCGAGGTTAGCGCATCTAAATCCTAGCTACTGCTAAAGTCAAAGGCCAACTCCTCGTCCGTACGAGACTCCATTCATCCTGCACAACGGAACGCACTTTGGAAGACTGCCTTCCACCTGTGGAAGACCTCCCCTCTTTGCCTTTCTGAGAGGCAACCCTTCTCCCTACGATAGACACTACCCTAACTTCCTCTCTGCTGGTCTTTTTCGGACGTGTGTGTACTCTACCGTCCAGGGTAATAACTACCTTCTCTCGAATGGTATCGTCACTGTTACAGACCACTGCGCTCCTTCAAGTAACAGAAGGACAATGGCAGTAAGGAACGGAACTTTAAAGCCAACTTACTGCAATCTTACCGATGTTGTGCCCGCAGTAACCGCAGCCTTATAAGCTACGTCTTTATGGTAACAGAAGAGGAACTATGAGGAAGGAGAGGGGTGACAGGTTATGTGCCGGGCGTCCGCAATCGGTTATGGAAGCGCGGACGTAAGAGGTACCGACGGATAGTAGTTCCTTTCTTAAAACAGTTAGTAAGACGAACATCACTTCCTCTTTATCCTTGATGTCTGAAAGTAGGGTAGGGAGAGCTCGCACCGTAACTAGTCGAGTGAGGGACCACACTGGTTTTTCCCCTGAACTTGAAAGTTAGGAAAAAGTGAACGAACAAACTGTTCCCTTCACTGAGCCTGTATAGAAGTGAAAAGGGTAGCGGTCCAGTACTCAGGTTTGTTGGTACTTTCTCTTCCACTTTACCTCCCTCTTATTTCCCTGTATGATCCTTCTTAACCACGTCCTGGGTTACTCTCGTCGTGACTAGAGTAGGAAGGTAGGAAGAAGGACTTGCGCGAAGAACTTACGACTATCCGGTAATAACCGTATACACCGTTCGTAGTCCTTGATTCCATCATGCTTAAGTCATATCTGATGGTCAAGCAGAAACAAATCTGAAGAAGCAAGGTGTCCTTCCGCTTACCTTTGCCAATCCATCAGACTACTCCAAGATCTCAGCGAAAGACGGTGATATCGTGAGCACTGTCGGGTTGGAAGACCTGTTTTCTTGGTTCGAAGCTGGAAAGGACGGAGAACCGCCACAGATCGCGGTGAAGGTCACGCGGCGGAACGGAGGAGAGGAAACGATTGCAGTTGAGCATACTCTTAGTAGGGATCAAGGTATGTTTGCCTGATCCGGTGTGCAAGGAGTGATATCTGACTTGGAGCAGCTCGCTGGATCGCCGCTGGGAGCGCACTCAACGTGATACGCCAAAACTCGTGAAGAAATGCAACTCGCATAAAACTTCACAAAAATGTAGATATACTAGATTGTAGAGCAGGGCTAATCAAATTTCTTCACGCGATAGTTGAGTAAGCGACTTTGAGGAACATAAGAATTCACATAGCTGCTAGGAAAAATAAATCCTCTATACAAGGGGTATCAATCACAAACGGGCACAGAACGAACACGATTGCGGCCTATCTCATTGGGACGGATGACGCAGACTGAGCTCATAAAGTTTCTCCTCATCCAAATCGTGCCTCCCTCTTCCCATCGAGTCCATCCCACCCATTCCACCAGGACTCTGATAATACCCATTAACTCAATAGCTCATCTTCTTCAGAAAAGGACGTACAAGTGAGATATCTGTACAAACTATTCGTTCCTCTCCTTCCACACAACTTTGGGTGAACGTAGTTATTGCCACTCCATGTGGATTCGGTCTCGATGACTTGGATGCCCATAGTCCATCAACAACAAGTAGGCAAATTGGGAAGAAATAGGCGTACAGCTGCCGTCATCCTCTTACTCTCGAGCTCCATAGCCTTGCCTCCACTCCGGCCACCGCCGCTTCCTGAACCGGTGTACCTCCCTTGCAAGCTCTCCTTGAACCTTTCTCGTGCGAGTAAGAGGGTGAGGAGCGAGTTGATGTAGAGAGGCGTGAGGCTGATATTGATGGCTACGTTCCACCCGCTCTGAATGGAGAGGAAGAGAATCAAATCGAGGATAGCAAGAATACTGGTCAGGAGATTCGTTTCGAGCGTTAATCGGATGATCCTCGAGATGATCGCTGTCGTGCCATTGAAGCCTTGTCGTGTTTTAGTCAAGTAGAATATCATCGATACCACTTGGAGAAAGCAGTCAGTGAGAAGTCTGCGCTTTGCTCAGAGGATGGAGGCTCACCAATGATGAAATCTGCGAAAGTCAGTGAGCATAAACGTGAGAAAGGACGGAAGGAACGTACCAGCTAAACCCGCACTCAACAGCCACGAATAAGCCCCATAGGAGAAGGTATGAAACTCAGATTGCTTTTTGAGTATGAAGCCATTCCTAATCATAGCACCAAAAGACCATCCCAGCTGGAAGATAGCGAGAAAGGTGACGATAATAGGGAAGATCTTCTTGCGACCTGAGAGGACGTATATCCGCCTGTGATGTACGTTTCGTTCAGTGGACTGCACAGAAACCGCGGTTGAATTGCTAGAAAGCAGGAATACGTACGATGCATACCAGATTTGTACGATTGCGGTTGTTAGACCTGCGAGGGGAAAGTTAAAGAAAGAAAGGGCATAAAAGGCAGACTAACCAAGGACGCCAAAATTTGCGCCATAGGAAAAGGGAACAATGTTGAACTCTTCAAGGTGGCCAAACTTGATGACGGTCCCTGTACGCACGGTTCACCAATCTGTCATGTTGAAAAGAATGATCGTACAATGATATAAATTATCTGTTCTGACGTGAGCAAAAGCGCCGCACAAAATTAAGGAAACTCACGGGAGGTAAAAATTACATGCAGGGTATTAAGAAACGCGAGGACCCCAACGACAGCTTTGATGCGCCAGCTGTCATTAGGATAATTATTAAAATAAGCGAGTGCTTGGTGCAGAGTCCATCCAGCTAGTTTCACCACATGATAAGACACAAAGGAGCTAGGTGAGAAAACCAACTCACAGAGAACGAAGGTGATTATCGATCCAACGCTGTAAGCACCGATCTAGTCCTCAATCCATTAACAATCTCCTCGGCACAAAAGATTGACATAAGAAGAGAAGACACACGGTATCCCTCAACTTCGAATATGGAAACTCAATTTCAGAAGCCATCTGAGCTGCACTCGTCCTGTCCCGATTCACCCTTCTTGACACTCGAGGACACGATGTCTGCAAGTACGCGTGGAGCTTCTAATGCGAGAGAGGGCTGAAGAGAGCAGGCAGAGGTTTTAAGGCACAATAATACACTCGTGCCACTCATCAGGGTCACACCACTTGTTCTCTAATAACTCAAGGCAACAGTCCGGATACTTGCGGATGCATTTGGACCGATCTGTCTCTCGATAACGATCGGCCAGCAAGATGAGCCTTGCTAGAACTGCTACTAAAAATTGGAGGCGATGGTCTGGGTCCGGTCCACAGAAACAATGGAGGTTGTTGACCAGACAACGTGCTTTGAATTTCAGGAACAATCTCTCCATCCTTCTTTCTTTCCTTTGCTATCTTCGATGAGCGTTCAACGCCGTTCCTGAGTGGAACATGCAATTAGCAACGCGATGGCTGCTGGACAACAACAAATGGAACACACCAGTTCCGATTTCACACTCCAAAGCGGATAAAAGCCCCACCCTCCGACCCACAAGCTATCTCTGAAGCCATCTCACCTCCCCGCCTGAAAGATGATGATCATATCCACTGCATAATGATCACTTCCTGTTCGCAAATTTGTCACGTGCCGCGGTTCCGCCAACATCTCCCGCCTGCGTGTTGCTGCCTTCTTTTGGAATTCTGTCACTTGTTTTGTTTGTTGGAGTTAGCTAGAGTCCGCCAGATTATCACATATCATCTTAGTAACTCACTATCATGCCCAAACGCAAACTGGATGCCACCGAGGCTGAACCAGAGGCACCCAGGCGGTCAGCGCGTTTGTCAGCCAACCAGACGCCGTCAAATTCGACCACCAAGGCGACCAAAGCGCCAGCGAAGAAGATTAAGAAAGTAATTGAGAAAGTCAAGAAGACAATGTCGGGCCAAGATGATGGATTGGAAGGCGTAACAGTAGTGGAGGTGCGTTTTTGGGACTGCAAATGGTGGCATCCCGGATGGAAGTGCGACAGTAATGGGTCGAAGCCGAGACGTTGTATTGCAAGCATTGGCATTAGTTAAAGTCTGTCTGCTAGTCGCTAAACCCAAAAGAAGCTATGTGTTGCTCTGCGTATTTATGCTCCTCCTAGTTATCGCACAAATATACGCGTGGAAGATCTATTCGTCCTCCTAGATACGACAAGAGAGACGATGATATTCTTGTGCGTCAGATCTACATAGCATGCACAATGCATATCTCAAAGCAGCAAACATCCAATGATACGATCTGCTCTTTGATCAAGTCAGTGCTTATTGAAAGTGATCGGATTGTCCATGATCGCCATGATTACAGCAATATTTTTGTGTTCTATGGTTCTTTGCTTTAGCACTGTCTCTCAAATATCTGCCTGGTGCAATCTCACGTTTGTGGCTAAGAGTTCATTATATCTAATATCCCGTTGCAGGTCGGCGAGAAGATCCCTTCTTTGACTCTGAAGACAGACACTGGAGACGAAATCTCTACCACCGCTTTGGCTGGCGATAGGAAAGGGTCTGTCTTTGTCTCTTCTAATTGCCGATTTCAGTAATATGTTCGAATGCTGCGGTTACAGGTTTGTGATTTTCACCTATCCGAAGGCAAACACTTCTGGGTTAGTTGCCTTTTTCTTATCGAGAAGAACAAAGCCAATTCAATAGTGACAGGTGCACAAATCAAGCTTGCGGTTTCAGAGACAAACACGACCTCTTCTTGGAAAAAGGTTACGCCGTTCGTCTGACCCTGTCTTCTGCCGTCAATACCCGCTGATCCTCTTCACAGGTCTACGGCTTGTCTAAGGATTCTCCCGCTTCTCAATCAAGCTGGAAGGAGGCTCAATCGCTGCCCTACACCCTCCTCTGCGACCCTAACTCGGAGTTGATCAAGCCTCTGGGTTGTTTCAAAGCTGGTGGAGGGACGGCGAGGTGCCATTTCGTCTTTGATAAGGATGGAACATTGAAGGAGAAAAAACTCAATGTGAAGCCTGTGGAGAGCCCAGTGGATGCTTTGGAAAGCGTTGGGAAACTTTGATTCATGGAAAGGAGAAGAATTGTTGTCCGCAGAGTTTGTGTGTTAAGAAATGTTCAAGGATTTGCGTCGATAATAGCATGTTGAATTCTCAATCACGAACCTGCACACTTTGAATTGTATTCACTTCTCGTTTCCACGACACTCGTGCATACATAATCAAATAACTGACGCAAACATAACATAAACTCTCCTTGAACATAACATAAACTTTCCTTGAAAATGAGCAGATCGAGTTCTTCCAACTTTGCACGTAGCCCTATGGGCTATGCTCTCCGTTTGACGGCGCTCACGGTCCCATGCTTCCGGAAACAAGGACGAGAACGATAGTAATGGCTGTAGAGCCAAGAAGAGAGATTCCAACGAGTTGATACAGGACGGTTTTAGGGAATTTAACTTTGTAAAGTGGGTTCCTAGTTGGGTTGACATGATGCTTGTTAACCTTGTCGTCGTCGTCATCGGGCTCCTCAAACGTTTCTTGCAGCATTCCCCAATCATCGTTAGATAAATTGAGGTGGTGCTCGCCGTCCTCGGGGTGGAGGATGATTCGTCCCTTCGTGAAGTTTTCGACGGTATTAGAGATGATGCTATCCTTCACGTAGTCGGCAGCGTCCCCAGGGATCTTGGTCACCTTCTTGGTCACGACTTCAAGAGTTGTAGGTTCCGACTGATCACCATGGATGTTGATGTGGTGCTCGCCTTCATCAGGATGAAGGTTGATTCGTCCCTTGGTATAGTGCTCCACGCCCTTTGACACAAGTCGTTCCGTGAACGTGATCTCTTCCTTAGCCTTCCCTTTACCAGACTTCTTCGATCCGTTGGACCTCGTCGACGCCGCATCAGTCTCTCTCTTGTCGGTAAACTGGATAATGTGTTCTCCTTCCTCCGGAGTCAAATCCACCAATCCCCCCGTCAATACTTCAATCTTGTCCGCTACCTTGTCTCTCCTCCTCGATCCGTTCGACTTTGTCGATTTCGCATCGTCATCCTTTCCTCCATTCGCAATAGGTTCCTTTGCATCCCTCACGTCCTTCACGTCCTTGTGGACTATGGTCGTCTCTCCCTCCGGAGTGTGGATCTGGATTATCTTCCCCCCCTCGCCCTCCTCTGGGTTAAAGTCGATGTGACCGTGCGTAAGCTCCTCAATCTTATCAGCGACTTTATCCCTCTTTCCCCTCTGCGATGAAGCGTCGTCGTCCTTTGCCTTTGCATTCCCGGAGTTCGAACCGCTTGATCCCTCCTTCTTATCCTCCCTCTTCAGATCGCCGTCGTGCTCATTCCCGAAATTAAAGTGATGTTCCCCCTCATCCGGCTTCAGATTGATTCTCCCACCAGTAACGTCCTCAATCTTATCCGAGATCCTATGCTTCATCGACGGTGCCTTTGAGCCAAAATTAAAGTGATGTTCCCCCTCATCCGGCTTCAGATTGATTCTCCCACCAGTAACGTCCTCAATCTTATCCGAGATCCTATGCTTCATCGACGGTGCCTTTGAGCCCGACCGAGAGGTTCCGGGAGAACGAAATCGTCCAAAGAGCTTGTGGTAAGCGCTTCGGGACTCTTTGGCCCAAATACTTTCAGAGCGAAGGATGGCGATGGAAGTGAGACCAACGAAAGGCCAGAGGGAGAAGAAGACCAAGGCAGCGTAGGGGACGATGGGGATGAAGATCAACGTGTTAGTAAAGGCGACGATCGCGCTAGCCAAGTGGGAGAAGAAGGCGATTGCATAAAGGTATTGTTGGCCATAGAGTAGGAGGAGCGCCTACCCAATACATCAACGTCCGTTTTCAATAACGGCTTCATGCGCATCGTGGGAAGAACTCACCATGAACACATCGTTTCCACCACCGAAAAGCGCGGCCCACACGAAGACCGTCTGCATCGATCCCGAAAGAAGGGTGGACGTATAGAGCACAAAACCCCATAACCAAGCAGCAAAGAGACCTATAGGAGCAGATTGCTTCAAGAGGAGAGAAGTTATGAGGATCTCAATTTGACTGCCATGAAAGGTCCGTCAATTATGGTATAGGTTTTATAGAAGAAATGGGGACGTACGTGTGGAAGACGGCAAAGATGAATGTGAGACGGGAGGTGTGACCAGCTTGGAAGTGAAGGATCGTGCTATATCCTCTTTCTGCTCAAAGCACGTTCCCGAATTAATTGATTTAGACAAATACACACCCAAATATTGAGACCTATCGCCCCCGTGAGCTATCACATTTCAAACAAAGAATACTCACCGACAGCATCCACAACACCGTCAAATGTGGGAAGTTCCAGTGAATCCGAGCCTTGCGCGTATAATAAAGGATGACGGCCGCTCCAGTTATTGGTCCGAAGAGGGAAACGATAAGGAGGGCATCACGGATGTGATTCTCGAATGACGGCCGCTCCAGTTATTGGTCCGAAGAGGGAAACAATAAGGAGGGCATCACGGATGTGATTCTCGCGCGGCGTGAGGTAGGGATAACCATTGTGAGCTGGCACGATGGTGTCGTTCGTGATGTGAATGCCCATATTCGCAACCTGTGTCGATACACTCGTCCTGGACTGATATGCCAGTCGAAGGCGAAGAATTGCGAGAGGGTTCTTTCACTCGGCTTTAGCTCTTTATAGTGCACAAAGGAAACTGCACCGACGGACGAAAATCAGCTGGAATTTCGACCGCCAAGGAGACAGCAGCTCCGTTCAAGTTACTTCCAGCAACTTCCACACCCGTAAATATTCCCCTGATCCCCCTGGTCCTTATCCAGCTCTATCGGTACAGATTCGAGCTCTGCCTGAAGGCATGAAAGAAAGCGAGAATGTTCTCCGATGCTTGGCGTTTACGCGGGATCTGGCAAGAAATCACATGATCAACCACGACTTCGCGATGGACTCACTTCCTCCAGAACTCGTGTATCACGTACTCAGCACTCTTCCCGCTCTTGACCTCGTACGCTTTGTTTCGCCCGTGTGCAAGGACTGGAGAGAGATTGCTGTGTCCCTCCTCAGGCGTCGATTGCTGGTTTTGTCCCGTGCCAATGATGGCAATGAAGATGAGGAGAATACCGTTAGGATCGTGGTGCGCTTTTCTGTTTTTCGTACAATATGGACAGAGAAATTGATGAGGATAAATAAAAGTTCCATCTTCATGTCGTCAGCACCCATGCTACATACATCTACCCCCTCACATTCTCCCACTTCCTCCCCAACTCACCTTGCAAAGCGTTGTTTCTCTTCCCTCCTTCAACACGAGAGGGAACCAACCCTATAATAGTTCCACTTGATGAATACGAGTCTTTTGCGAACGTGTACATGACTCTCAGTCTCAAAGCATCACCTGGAAAATCCAACCCCAACAAAAACAACAACAACGGACCCAGTACCTATGCCGGAAATAGATTAGAGAGAAGGATATTGACTGATGGTGGCACCTGGAATGGACTGCCAAGATATGGCTACCAGATCTACATCGCTACCGGACACGACAGGGTCTGGAAAGACTGGTGGAGCACCTGTTCGGAATCCTCTCCCAGCTCAGAACATGGACTTCCCCTCCAATCACTTAGAACCGACTCCTCCCTCGGTCATCTCCGCATCTCTCTCCTTCACCCGATCGACCTCCATCCGGTCCGGGAAGGTGGAGGTGGAGAGAGAGGCTTCAGGTTCTTTGCGAAGGAGATGGAAGTGGAGACCGCTCGTGCTGTTGTTGGATTGGAGATGGAGTTGGAGAAGAGGAAGGATGGTGTGGCTTTGGTTCATGTACAGGGGTTACCCAGGGCTTGACCGTTTAAAGAAGACTTATAGTGTGTTGTCATGTTTTGGACACAAAACAGGAGAGTTCTTTCTTCTATGATGAAAAGGAGTGTGCGGAGACATCTCTGGATGACGACAAAAAGTGTCAACGATAAGAGCTGTACAATATGTAATATGCTTCGTTTAATAAACCGGTCCTTTTATCCATACAAGTCAAGTCTGTCAATCAAGATTACAAGACGGAACCGGGACCAGAGGATAGGATGCAATAATGATATTCTCTGCAAAATCCAAAATCCTATGCTACAGGGCACCCCAGTAGAGGTAGCAAACAAGACGACGAAACGATACAGAGAAGTTCGAATTGAACTGGTTGCTGTAACTGTGCAAACACTGAGACTAATGGCGAATCTGACAACTCGTGGGTATCGCTAGAAATTACTCGTAGAGAAGTGAACAGCGGCGAGCATCTATAAGTTGGGCGGCTCCCGACTCCAATGAAAACAAAGGTGACATGCACTACCGCGTCCCGACAGGATCCACGTTCTCCTGCTCATCTTTACTCTTTCTCTTCGCCCAATCCCAACTCATCCTCTTCAAATTCCAACTCGTACTCTTCTTCTGCTTCGCAGCCAATCTCTCCCTCTCCTCCCTCTCCAACATCCTCTTCCACCTCCCCTCCTCCACATCCAAAATCTCTTCCAATTCCTCTCCTTCGTCCCTAAGCTTCCAATCGAGATTCGCAAACATCGACAGCTGCATATCTCTCAACTCTCGAAGCGTCAACATCCCTTGAGAAGCGATCGACCAGCTCTTTAAACTGTAAGCTTCATCGTGCAGATAGTTGCAGCTCATGATCGTCGCCGTGAGGAGCAGACGATGATGGAAGTCAGCTGGCGCAGGAATCTTCTCGTCTGTCCTCCAATAGCGCGCTAGACGACGAAGGAGGTGGCAGGCGAAGAGAACGGTGAAAGTCGGGAGGTCGGTGCGATACAGGGCGTAAGCGTAGAATTGGGGAAGAGGGGGTGGGCCTGGTCTGCGACCTGGGAGAGATAGACGTTTCGGGAAGAGGGAAACAACCAGCGCCGATGCGTAGGCAGTTATATCTGCTCTCATCGTCAGATGGTTCTCTTATACAATCACAGGAAAACATGAACACACCTCGGTAGCCATATAAGGAATCGTCAAGTGTGACTGATGACCGTTTCGTGGATAAGGAACCCCTCCTCTTGATTGAGAAAGCCTCCATGGACGCGCTGTCCTTTGGTTTAGGATCTGTCGCAGCCACCATTATTGCGATTCGGCAGCAACGTGAGATGAACGAACAAATGATCCCCAACGTTAAGAGAACAGCCGGGTTTTTGAGTGAAAAATTCAAGTGACACCCGGCGAGACCCGCGAGTGGAGCCGTCTCAGTCAGGACGCTTTTCGGTGGTCGACTCAGTCGGTAAGTCAGAAAGTGGAGTAGATCACTGTAACAACAGCCTGTAGGATATAAGCAGCGCGGTAAGGACCAGAGACCGGGATTGGGACACCTAAAAGACTTGCCTCTCACCTCCACCTCCACCACCTAAATCAGAGGGAGCTATTGCTACTCTGGAATATTCGATCCGACGTTCCAAATGATGAGGATGTTATATCTCGGAGTTTAAACGCAGAAAGATGAGTAAAGCGGCGTTGAGTAAAGCGGCGGCAAAGGGGCGGCAGGAAGCGGCAAAGTCGCGAAATCGGAAAGGTTAACCAACACGCCAACTGTTCTCGTACTTAGCTTGAATAATGCCAATATGGTCGTTCGAAGCAGGATAGCAGCAACGAGGGGCACGCGACTTTTGTAGAGATCAAAGAACCGGATCCGGATTCAACAAACAAAAACAATTCCCTCCCTGTCATCATGCTTGCTCTTCGACGGCCGACTTCTATTGAGGCTTTCTGCAACTTGCAACCACATCCGGTCACAAATGGGCAGAAACAGAAAGCCTGCAGACAAGATGCAGTGCAGAAAGGATCAAAACCCAGAGCCAATTCTAGTACAACAATAACAAAGACGACGCTAACGCCGAAACGCCGAACGCCGAACGTCGTGGATTTTCTGGTAGACAACATGCTAATGGAAAGTAACTTTCCTGCTGCTTGCTATAATATATAATAAAGGTGCAACTCGCACAATCATAGCAACGTCCGAATAGCAGCGTAACTCTGTCTCGTTGAAGGTGCTGAGTGGACGGACCTGCTTAGACTTGGTCACTGGCACAATAAAGCTCCTCGGCATTTCCGCCGTCCAAGAAAAGATATTAAATTGTAGTGGCAGCAGGCTCTCATGCCTCCCGGGTCAGCGATCCATAAAAGGCGAATGCATTCCTGTTACAGCCTCCTAAGCGTTTCCTGCGAAATCATCCAGCAGAAGGATGGACATTACCATACATATCTTGAATCTTGAATGTATTATGTAAGAATAATGGCTATCAAAAGGATACAGAGAACTATGATGAGGATGAGGACACACCACGAGGACTTATCATCTGCAGCCAACAATTCTCGTCATTATCCTTTCCAAACCTAGGGGAGTAAAATGGAGAGAAAAGAACGTACTGCGATTGTCCTCTATAAACTTATTCATCAACTTGCTAGCCCT
Organism: Atractiella rhizophila; assembly: GCA_021432655.1. Taxonomy (NCBI): domain Eukaryota; kingdom Fungi; phylum Basidiomycota; class Atractiellomycetes; order Atractiellales; family Hoehnelomycetaceae; genus Atractiella; species Atractiella rhizophila. The sequence continues at coordinate 21,945 of MU271594.1, forward strand.
GCCCATCCGACCCTCCGTGCGATCTACACTGCGCGAGAGGTCATCGACCAGTTCCACCTGCTCATGTATCTCCCTTCCCATAACCTGCGCCTGCTCCCTCAATATACCCACCGTGGACCCCAATGCTCGTAAGGGTATTATCTTGGCTCTGCATCAACAGCGTCTGTGTTTGTCGTTCATAATAGTGGGGCAGCAGGGTCGTCATCTTCACCGTTGGGAGGAGGAGGGCTGGTGGGAGTGTGAATCGGGTGGGTACGGTGGATACGAGTTGGAGCCAGACGCGGGGAAAGAGGTGGAGTAAGAGGAGAGGGGATGAGTGGAGGACGAGGGTCGGCTTCCGAATGATGCTCGGATTGTCTTGTACTCGCCTTAAGCCAGTCATCAGCATGTTTGCAGGAAAGCTTACTTCACAGTCTTTCTGTACTCGTTTGACGAAAGCTCGTCTCCTCCGCACCTGTCATCCAACAATTCCGTCTCCCAAACCGCAAACTAGGCAGAAAGAACATACCTCTTCGACTGGCACTCCCATCCTCTCCGCCATCCCCACACTCTCTTCTACATCCCTCACATCGGCCTCTACGCTCTCTAATGTCCCAAAAAGTTCCTCCCTTGCCGTTCTTAGCTCTTCAGAAGAGCCATGGTGCGATGAAGGTAAGGTGGCTTGAATCCGGTTGTACGATGCGTGAAGCTGATGGAGCGTTTGGAGCAGTGATTCTATTTCACTTTCGAGAGTAGAGTATTGGTGTCATACAGAAGACAACGAATAGGACACTCACGCCTTTACCTCGTAATATGGATCTTGGGACATGTTGGAGCCAACGCATCGTGGCAGGAGGGTTGATGTGAGATGATGACAACTGGCAGTTCTCGCTCAGCTTGGTTCCCTCTGTCCAGTGTCAAGAGCAATGACGATTTGAGGGCTTTGGTGACAGGATTTGGTGGGTTTGGTGGGTTTCCGGCGCCTGAGACCCCCTTTCGAGTCCGGAGCAGGAACAAGATTGGGTTGATTTGAGTGATGAGTGAGGTCAGTGAGCTGCCTTCAAGTTCAGGTGAGCATGAGATGAAGCCCGTGAATCAAGTGAGGGATCATAATACCGATTACACGTTTCCTGTGCACGAAATCTCATGGGAGAATTCCTGGAGAGAACTGGTTAGTTGTAACCTTCCCCATTTCAGCTCTCGCGTTTGTGCTTCCGAGATCAAAACGACTTTCCAAGCAAGTTTGAATCCCAGACTCACGCGAGTTAGCTCTTTATTTTGTTCGGGAGACATGGGGTTTCTGTACTGAGAAATTTCTATTCTGATAATAGCGCAATATTGAACACTTTGGCGTGTTACAGGAGGATGGTTTGCTGAAGGCTAGCTACTGTGCCAACATGTAGCTGCAGTGTTTCGTCAATATTACTAGAATGAAGCGCTGTAGTTCTCCATCTGGCCACATCGAAGCGATTCAGGCGCGTAATGTAACGCTCTTGATTTCGAATACGCCGTCGTGTCCTCTTCTTGTCCTTTATCGAATTTATCAATCATCGGCAAATATAGCACTTCCCTCGGTAGCTCGTATGGCTCTTGCCGTATAGATGCTTCCTTCGTCAACAGTTGTTCGCAGAACACTGGCATCGGATATCGCGATTCCTCCCGACTGGTGACACTCTTAATCGGAACCAGTGCTCCCGCCGAGTGAGCTCCAGCTAGATGGAGAGGAACACTTCCGTTTCCTTGCACGGATCTCATCGTCAGCGAATGCGATCCAGTTAGGCTTTCCTTAAAAATTGGGCAGTCCCTCTCGATTTTTGAGGAATTGGTGCGAGTACCAGACATAACACCTATAGCTTGACTGTCATTAACAATGGCGGCTAACGTCGGAACTCTTTCTTATACTGCTGCTTATGGGTTCGTCTCTTTACTGTAACTTTTAGTACCTCCATCCGTCTAAACAATTGTTCGATTCTAGCCCACAACTCATTGGACGTTAGTGTTTCGTTAACGCTCCATATTCAAG